>JAKTUW010000092.1:0-32397 GCA_030556915.1 Wickerhamiella qilinensis
CCCGCGCCCGCGCCCGCGCCCCAAAGCAGCCCCTCGAACGGGCCCTCTGCTGCCCCATCCGCGCCACCGCAGCCCGCCGAACCCTCCGACCTCCCCACCACTGGCCCTGCGGCGCCCGCGCCGCCGCCCGCCGCCGCAGCCGACGATGACACGCCCGTCGCCCAGCCGACAAAGCGCCCGCGCACCCCGTCCCCCGACTCGGACTCGTCCGGCAGCTCGCGGCACGGCCTGGCCGTGCTGCTGGGCCCCGGCATGACCCGCTGGGCCCACGGCGACGCCGCGCTCGCCGAGGCGCTCCGGCTGCGGGCCGAGCAGGAGCGCACCAAGCAAGAGTTCTACAAGCTTGAAAACAGAAAACGCTCGCTCGAGCTCCTGAACTCGGCCATTGCCGCCGGCGTGCCCGGCACCTACATCCCCACGCTGTTTGGCCACCAGTCGGCATCTCCTGGAAGTGCTGGCGCGGGTGCACCTGGCAGTAGCGCTCCTGGATCGCTCACGCTGTCCACTGGCGCGCCTGCGGCCGGGGCGCCCCCCGGCGGCCGGCTCAACCGCGCTGCGGCTGCTGCTGCTGCCGCGGCCGCGGCCGGAGCTGTCGGAGGCCCTGCTGCGAGCCCAGTATCAGCTGGGCCCCCTGCCGGCGGTCCTGGCGGCCTGGCTTCACCAACCATCGAAATCGTGAACTACGAAGAGGCCCAGCGCTCGCCTACGCGGTTTCGCTCCGGCCATGCGCGCTCAGCCTCGGCCATCTCGTTCTCTGCCGTGCATCGCCCGGTAACACAGGCGTATCATCCGCGCCATGGCGGTGCCGGCTCCGCGTCTGGCATCCAGTTCCACCATTGGAAGCCTGACAACCAGGGCGGCCGTGACAAGAGCAGCAGTGCGGCCGCTTCATCGACATCGGGCTCGCCGCGGCGCGATGACGAAAGGAAACAGCCACAGCAGCACCAGCAGCACCAACAGCACCCACCCCAGCAGCCACAACAACAACAACAGCAACAACAACAGCAACAACAACAACACCACCAACAACAACAACACCACCAGCAACAACAACACCAGCAGCTACTCCAGGCACCAACACAATCGCAGCTACAACAGCCGCATCAGCCGCATCAGCCGCATCAGCCGCATCAGCCGCATCAGCCGCATCAGCCGCATCAGCCGCATCAGCCGCATCAGCCGCATCAGCCACCTCAGCACCAGCCGGCACAGCAGCAACAGACCCAGCAACCCGGTGGTTTTCCTGGCCAACGAACCATGAGCCCCGTGCAGAGTGAAGCGGCCATCGTTGCAAATCACACGGCCGCGCGCCGCCGCACAATTGGCCATCAGCGTCATCGGTCGGATGCGCCGCTGCCCAAGCTCGGGTGGTATGGCCGCAACGACGACGGCGTGTCTATTCTGGCCAGCATGGCGTCGGAGCGCGAGCGGTCCAAACACGACTTTGGGTATATTCTAGACGGCCGGCCGCCCTCTGCCCAGGGCGGGCCCGGGCCCATGCAGCCTGCGCAGCCCCCTACAGGCTCGCTGCCGCTGCCGCCGCCGCCGGGCCACCCGGCTCCTGTTGGCTCAGCGCCTGTTTCGGCGTCGGCGTCGCCGGTGCCTCAGCACGTCCTTCCTGGACAGCCGCAGGGCCCGCCGCAGCATCTGCCGCAGCAACACCAAAAGTAGCCCTGGCCGGTGTGTTTTTGAGGCGCCGCCGCCCTCGGCAATGGCTGGCCCATTTGCACGAGCGACCGGCGCCAGAAGATAAATAATTATTTAGTGGCACGCCCACGCGCACAGCGCTCCGCAGGCGGTGCGATCGTTTATAATTCGTAGCATAGTTTTTGTTCGACAGCGCCCGTGGCGTGGAACCACACGCGCGCGCCAGGAGCAGCCCTTGCTTGGCACATCTAAGTGCGGGTGTGCCTGTCCGACACAGAGCTGGTGCTCGACATCTAACGCGCGCCGCCGTCGCTGCTGTGCGCGCCTACGCCGCCGCCTGGGTCGCCGCTCGTGCCGCCGCTCGTGTCGCTATCCGCGCTCCCGTCCGAATCGTCATCTGAAACATCATCCGAGTCGTCGTCCGAGTCGTCGTCCGAGTCGCCAAGCGTGGCGGCCGCCCCGTCCGCCGCCTGCGTGCGCACAAGGTCGTCAGCCTCCTCCTCAAGCTCGTCGAGGTCGATGCCGAGGTCGCGCTTCTGCAGCCTACGCACCGCAGCCGCCACTTCGCCGGTCAGGCTGCTCACCACGGCGTCTGATGCGTACTGGATCCAGAGGGCATAGTCCTCAATCCAGATCTGGCGGTACGCCTGCGCGAGCTCGCTCTCAAACACGTCGAGCAGCCAGACCAGCCGGTGCAGGACGGCCGGCCGCCCTGCGGCCAGCGTGGCCTCTACGTCGCGCCACACGGCCAGACTCAGATCCCAGTTCCGGACCAGCGGGAACACAAGCGACCGCAGCGTGCAGGCTACCACCACCTCGTCGACGCGGGTGAACCCGTTGTCGAGCGTGGCCATGAGCGGCGCCAGCTTGCCCACGGTCCACGAGCTCTCGACCGTGGTGTCGCCGAGGTTGGTGCGCATGTCATAGGCCTGGCCAAACAGCAGCTGGACCAGCCCCAGGTAGACCTGCTTGGGCCGCGTGAGCAGGTGCCGCCGGCGGCTCTGGCGGCCCAGCTGCAGCAGCCGGTCGCGCCCGGCGCCGTCCATCTCGTACCCCGGCGGGTGCCACCGCAGCAGCTCGGCCACCGCGCGGTTTTCGTACTTGTCGGCAAAATACATGTCCGAGTCGAAGCGGCCGGCCGCTCGCTCCGTAGCCGCGCGCCGCTCGGCGGCCGAGGCGTGCTCGGGATCAGCCAGCTCGTTGATCTCGTTGCCTGTCTCGAGCGACAGGCCCACGATGCCCTCATACTGGTCGTTGAAGCCGTAATTGGTGCCGCCCAGCAGCGGCTCGGGCATCGCCTGGTCGATCTCCCAGTCGATCTCGTCCTCGAGATCCTCCGAGGTTTCGGGGTCCTCTGCCTCGCCGGTCTTTTCGGGTTTTTTGGGGTCTTCAGAGATTTCGTCCGGGCCATCTGGGCCGTCGACTTCGGAAATAAGTCCTTTGGCTGCGCGCGCCGCCGGCGCCCGTTTGGCCAGCAGCTTCGACAGCATGTCGAGGTCGGGGAACGCCTGGCCCGGTGTGCGCTTGGCGACGCGACAGGTGACCGTGGCGGCAGTCGCGTCGTAGTGCGAGTCCATGCGGTCGTCCTCGATAAGCGGCCCGGGGAAGCGCAGCCGCAGATAGTACGGCGGCAGCGAGAACACAAACAGCTCGTCCTGCACCTCGAACTGCATGGCCGCTGCCTTGATGTAGGGCGCCCGGATCTTCACGGTGACAAAGTCGGCGTCCTGGCTCACCTCGAACTGCGGCGTGATCATATTTATTTTATTTTTTTTTCCGGTCGGTGTGGCCGCGAGCAGCCGGGCGTACACAGAAGCAGCCGGAGCATTGGGCGAGGGCCGGAAAGTGTCCGTGGGAGCGTTCTGCCCAGCCTAGCCCTGCCTGCCAAGTGTAGCTGGTAGACACGCACACCGAAGCAAAGAACTTTGCAAGCCGTGCAGTAGAGAGACGAAAGAGATCAACTTATTACTGCGGGTGAACTAATTACTAATATAGCAAAGCAGTGTAGAAACAAATAAGTATCCATGTGTGAAACATTGTAGTCTTTTATTGGCCTGATAAAATGTGCGGAAAGCTGCAAGGCAGCTTAGAGCTAGCTGGATGACCAAGAAGATGAGAAAGGCTTAATAAATCGGGGATCCACACCAGCCGCACCCGCTGCCTATCTTGGGAGCGCGAGGGTACGCTGACTTTTATTAATCGCTAACTGGGAGATAAGTAGCGGCCCTGCAGAAGTGCACCTTGGAATTTTTTTTTCCCCCTTTCTTTTTCTTTTGTTTATTTGAGGAACTCTTAGCCTAGTTCCGGGGTAGCTCGAACAGACGACCGCACACCTCGGTCTGGCCCCACCTGTACTCTATTTATTATGTCGGCCCCAGATATCGGGCCGTCCCCGGCCGCAGCGCCTGCGCCAGCGCCGGCGTCGGCTCCGCGCCGGCGCTTCGTGGGCCGCAAAGCAGACGCCGCGCCTGGCACGGTCGCGCGCAAGCCGCTGCGGCGCGCGGTGAACCAAATCCCCGCGGAGATTACCCAGGACGAGCAGCTCAATAGGGCCATCGGCCTGCTCCCGGCCAACTACAACTTCGAGATCCACAAAACGGTGTGGAACATCCGTAAGCACGGGGCCAAGCGCGTGGCCCTGCAGATGCCCGAGGGCCTGCTTGTGTACTCATGCATTGTCGCCGACATTGTTGAGCAGTTCTGCGGCTGCGAGACGGTTGTCATGGGCGACGTCACCTACGGCGCATGCTGCATCGATGACTTCACGGCGACCGCGCTGGGCTGCGACCTCATGATCCACTACGCCCACTCGTGCCTCGTGCCCATCGATGTGACCAAAATCAAGGTGCTGTACGTGTTTGTCACCATCGACATCGACAAGCCGCACCTTGTGAACACGCTGGCGCACCACCTGGCCGGCAAGACGCTGGCCCTGGTCAGCACGATCCAGTTCAACCCGACGTTGCACCAGATCATCGCCCCGCTCGCCGAAAAGGGCATCCGCGCCGCGACCTCGCAGGCGACGCCGCTCTCCAAGGGCGAGGTTCTCGGCTGCACTTCGGCCAAGCTGGGCCCGGACGTCGACGCCATTGTCTACGTTGGTGACGGTCGCTTCCACCTTGAGAGCGCCATGATTCACAACCCGGACACCCCGGCGTACAAGTACGACCCCTACAGCAAGGAGTTCACCCTCGAGGAGTACGACCACCTGCAGATGAAGCAGGTGCGCCAGAGCGCCATTGCCGAGGCCAAGCGGGCCAGCCGTGTCGGGCTCGTGCTGGGCACCCTGGGCCGCCAGGGCAACCCGCAGACGCTCAAAATGCTCGAGGACGCCTACGCGCGGCAGGGCGTTGAGACCGTCATGGTCATGCTGTCCGAGATCTTCCCGGCCAAGTTGGCCCAGTTCTCCGACGTAGACTGTTGGGTGCAGGTCGCGTGCCCGCGGCTCAGCATCGACTGGGGGTACGCCTTTGCTGCGCCGCTGCTCACGCCATACGAGGCAATGGTTGCCCTTGGCGAGGACTCGTGGCAGGAGGCATACCCCATGGACTACTATAGCGCCAAGGGCTACGGTCGCGCCCAGCGGCCGCGTGGAAAGGCCGGTGTTTGCAAAACCGATGCCTGTGGGAGCTCGGCCGCGGGACAGGGCGGCCAGGGCGACACTGACGACGGTGCCTGCTGCTCTAAAAGTTAGCCGCGATTGTCAGCGTGGTGGCCCGCCAGAGCGGTCTACTGCGCGCTCGGTCGCTCTCATATTTATCGTCAAGTACGTACATACATGTTTGTGCTGGCATACCTGTTTTACAGAGTAGCTGCCGAAGCTGAAGCTCGCTTGGCTCATTTGAGATCCTCGATCTGGGCGGTGCTTGTCGTTCGCTTGCGGCTCTGTGTGATGCGCGCGGCGGGCTCCTCGTCCCAGGTCGCGAGGCGCGACGTGAGCTGATAATTGTTGTCGTCCTCGTGCCGCTCCATGACTACGACCTGGCAGTAGTGCAGGTTCTTGACGTTCTCAAACACCTCATAGGACCAGTTGAACCACTTCATAAGAAAGACACGCGCCCAGATGCCGTGTGACACCATGATGACGATGTCGGGCTGAAAGTACTCAAAGTGCCGGTGCAGTGACTCGGAGAAGCTGCAGCACCGGTCGTAGACATCGGCGGCCGACTCGCCGTTGGGGATGCGGAAGAAGAACGAGCCGTAGCGGCTGCGCTCCTCCATGACCTCGCGCATGAACACGGGGTCCTGAAAGTTACCAAAGTCCTGCTCGCGCAGCCGCGGTTCCTCGATCACCGTCAGCTGGTGGCCCGCCTGCTGCAGCTGCTCCTCGATGCGCTGCGACGTTTCCCGCGTCCGCATGTACGGGGACTTGTACACCACCACGTTCTCGCCCTTGCGGACTAGGCGCGCCAGCTCCTTGCCGGCCTCGCGCGCCTGCACATGCCCGTTCGATGTCAGCGGCACCAGGTGGTTGGCCACGCTCAGGTTCACCAGCCGGTCGCAGTTGGCCTCAGACTCGCCGTGGCGCACGGTGATAATGAGCTTGGTTAGTTTGTTCTGGCGCGTGCCCCGAAGTTAGGCGGTTGGCGCTTGCGGCCTTGCGGAGAAGCGGCGCCGCGTATTGTAGCAGTCGGGGCGAAACACCGCTGCTAGGCGAAACACCGCTCCTGAGGCTGCCATAAAAGCTCTCGCAGCCGACAGGAACCTCTCCACATCTTCTGCTGCTCTAGCTTGCGCCCAATGGCTCCGCAAATGTACTTACCCTTGGCTTCATCTCGGTTCGGCCACTGAGAGTCGGGTTAATGTCCGATGACAAACCGTGGGGAAGCCCGACGCTCGAGGCCCGGAGCGAGGCCCAGAGCCCGAAGCCCAGCCGCCAGGGCTGCTCCAGCGCGCGATATCCTGGCCACCCGCCGCAGCAGCTGCTGCGCCGAACTTAAATTGTGTATTAATTAAACCCTCGAAAAATTATAAAGTCCTCCGACACGCAGGGAACGGTGAGTTAAATATACAGGGTGTGGCAGCCCTTGCAAAGGGGGCTTGCGACGTGAATGAGCGCGGATGCAAAGGCGCCTCAGGCGTGTTGCAGCGAATAAAAATTAAGATGTGAGCGAAACTCTGGGCCAGATTGAGGTATCGGACTTCTGGGTCACGCTATCCCTGATCGGTGCACCGGATCCGAATACCTGAGGTCCGGTGTGCGCGAGGGGTCCCGTGGGAATATGTGGGGCCCTCCAAAACTGACGGGTGATGCTTTTGGTGTGGGATCCAGAGTGCCCCATGGGGTATCTTTTGCAGATGGGGCGGCGTGCGGCTAGACTCTCGTGATTTCACGGATGGTGCTCATGAAGTTCCCGTCGTCCGTCTGCACGCGCTTCGACAGCTCGGACAACAGCTCGTCCCGGCTCTGGTACAATGCGTGTTCGTGCACCCGAATGACGCCCATTGCAGCCCGGAGCAGAAAACCATCACCCTCAAACATGTATACGTCCAAAATGCGAGCAGCGGTCTCGGGGTTCAAACGGTCGGCTAAGAGTGAGCTCACCATGCTATCGAGGTACTGGTCAGGACCAACATGCACCGACGTCATATGTTTGAGTAGTTTCGGGAACTTGGCCCGAAATACCCGTAGGTACGTTCCGTAGTATGCAGCAGACATCTGATGATCACCAGCAAGTATCGCCCCAGGTAAAGAGTCTTCTGCTAGCAAGTGCTCCAAAACGCCCAACGCGCCCGCCTCGTCCATAGATAAGAGTAGCAGGGCACCAATCAAGCCCAACTGCCGATGATAAATCCTGCTAGGGTTACGGCCAAGGAAGCCCTGGACAATACGTACCAAGCTTTCATGGAGTGGCCGATCGTGGCCAAAGATGCCAAGCTCAGGCCACACCAGCTCACTATCGCGAGCGATAGTAGCAGCGTCGCCTGCGAACGGGCCCTGAATTGTGCCAGCAGGTGTGGTAGATATATTTCGGAGGCTCACTCCAGCGCGATGCTTCCACACATCACCGCGTACCTTTTCAGGAATTCCACGCCACCAAAGCTTCCGCAAATGAGACATGTCGGTGCCCTTGGCATCGCGAGCCGCTGCTGCCGTGGTCTTGTTTAGCCACTCGGACCAGTCCCGCACGTCAGCAGAGCTCTGAGACCGCAACTGCTCCGCAACGCGCTCTGCATCCTGCTGGCGCGCCCTCTCAGTGGAGGCAAAGTGGTCCATAAGGCGCTTATACTCAAGCATATGCTTCTTTTCCTCTTCAGCGCTCTTGGGAGGCAGGTGATCGGGCCGCGTCAGCGACTGCCGCGACGGTGAGGGTGAGACAGGAGAGACCAATCCGCTAGATTTGCTCATGAGCGTCGGTACCGAGGAAGAGCGACTCTTAGGAACAGGTGTGCGGTTCTGACCGTTTGAGTCGTCAAACTTGAGATTATCCTCTGTCATATATGCAAGAGTAAGGGAGGCAGCATCGAAATCCAGTTCCGGTAGCTCAAGCACTTCGGGCATCTCGGGCCTCAGGGTCTCCCGCGAGTTGGTTTCATGAATGCCGGGAAGCGAAGCACTCCTCTGCTTCGGCGCTTGATGAATGTGTTGTTGCTGCTCCTTAGGAAGGGCAGCAGGTCTCTGCCGATGAATAGGCACGCGCTCTTGCTCTGCAATAGCCCTAGGAACAGCAACTTTAAGGCGCTGGCGCTGGCGCGGTTGGGGTAAAGGATCCTCCTCTGGGATAGGCGCCGCACCTCCTGAGTTGCTCCTGTTGCTGCTAGAGGAGCCTCTACGCACTCGCGGATGGTGTCGATGAGGATTGAGGTTGCTCGCTTGTTGTTGGCCGCTGTGAGAGGCGACCCGGCCGTTAGCAGCACGAGCAGCACGCTGCTGAGCATACAGTGTCGGCGACATAGGCACGTTGAACATAAGTACATCGGTGGGCATGAACTCGTCTCCGGCATCCGCATCGTAGTCCATTTCGCGCTGCTTACGCGTGCGCGAGCGGAACGAAGGAAGGCGTGAAATGCTCGCCATGGACGTCGTGTCATGAACAGGCATGGATCGCCGGCGGCCGGTGGGCTGTTTAGGAGAGGCAGAATCTGCGATGCTTGAGATCGTACTCGCACCGCTACCGGCAATTATTGGGCCGCCATTACCGTTTACGTTCTGTTTTGTCGTCAAATAAGCTCCTCCTGGCGGGCCAGCAATGGGTGATGACATTGAACGCGCGCTAAACTGGCCATATTGAGTCAAAGACGGCGAAGAAATCGACGATAGCGATGAGCGTAGGCTGGAGGCATCAGTCAAGCCAGGGGCGGACGTGTCGCCGCTACCAACGCTGCCCCTGTCGTCGCTCGACATGGACGCAAAAGAGCCAGCTGAAGCAGCCGAGTCTGGTCGGGGATGGGAAGCATCGTATAGAGACACGTCGACAAAGTCCTCAGCACGTCTTTCCGAGAATTGGATAGGCATGTTGACGAATATGAAGGCGGGCAGACGTTTGTGGTCTGATGAGGCGCTCGAGGGTTTTTATGTAGCGAGCGTAGGAAACCAAAAGTCAGCAAAGAATGGGGCGACAACTATGATGAATGCAGCAAGTTGTTGGCTGGGTTGAAGTGCTTTCGTGTGACTTTCAAAGCTATCTATGCGTCAAAAGCAACCACACAAAAGTTTCGTGAAAAGGCGAGGCGACGCGCCAGATGCGTGAACGTGCAAACAGGAAAGGAGTTGTGACAAGGTGTATAGCGACCCTGTTGCTAAAAGAACAGACCGAAGGCCGCACCTCAACTCTACTGCCAACCCGATATGAGGTTTTGAGGTCGAGGCTGTGAGAGATCAGGTATATAGGGCGGAAGCGTGCTGCTTTGTTCGGCAGCTGCTGTTAGTCAGCGGTTGCTCTATCAGGCAGGCGTCTGCATGTGCGGTGCTGTCGGGCTATCGAGGGCTGTAGCGTGTAATTACGGTGCCTTATACGAAGTCTGCGTCTTATAATCTGCGTTATCGAGGTTTCCATGCATTTTGCTGTGTTTGATGCTCTTTTCGCTTGTCTTGTTCTTTAGTAGGTTTTTGTATGTCGGCGTCCAGCCACCTTCTGGTGTCGATCTGCCCGTGCATATCGCAGCCCCTCGGCCCAGAAGGGCGGCCTCCTAACCCACGGTCATGCAGAACCACCCGTGTTGCCTCGCTTGGAGACGCGCAGCCCATGCATTGCTTGTTGCGGTTGGCCGGGCAGCCGTGGGTTGGAATCCAGCGATCCAGGGTGCTATGAGATATGCCCACCAGCGCGTATTTGCCAGGCATGTAAGTTTGTGCACCATTTGGGGGCTACCCATCCGGCTAAACAAGTCACTCGAGAAAATCAGCCCTAAAACTCAGCAGAGTCTGCATTTATGCCCATGTTTGTGCGTGTATTTGCACTCCTGTCGCTTTTCTAGCCCGACCCCTCAACACAGCGCGTCCGCGGGGCACGGGTTGCATGGTCCTGCGAGGGTCGCGCAGGAGGGCTGCCGGGGGGTGGGCCTTCACTAAACCCACGACCGCTATTTACCGAGGTATTTGTCCGGTCGGAGCCGGTACACTGGGGTCCTGGCGCGGTTATTGACTGAATACTGATAGTACGCTCTTTTCTAGATAGATTCAACTCTTTCTTAGCCCTCTGCTCCGCCACGGTGCCGGGACCACTGGCATTTACGATGCTGCAGGGGCAGGTGTCAGCTAAGAAGAAGGCCGAGCCGAACATACGTAGTGCCTCGTGGGTAAAAAATCTGGGGGATGGCCCCATAAAGAAGCTAGGAGCCATCAGTAGCGCTGGGCCCAGCCGCGCTGGCACATGCTGTTCGATGCACGGCACTAACTTTCGCACCATTGTAAGGTGGGCCCAATAGCACACGCGACGCTTGCGACTATCTGGCTATCTATGAACCAGGAATGTGCTGAGTGTGGTTCGCTTACCGCCCATACGCAGCTCGCCTCCTGCTTGTCTCACCCGATTAGATTGTTAAACTGAGACATAGGGTACACGGTGTCCCCGGCGACGGTCTCCATTCCGATCCTACACCCTTTTCATATGCCGAGTCATGCAGGGGCTCGACCTCAAAGAACAACAGGTTCCACCCTCGGGTATGCATGAATTGAAGGTTCCGACGACGACCCCTGCATGGTTGGCGAGTGAAGAAGGCATCGTCCAGCTACGCGAGGTGTGTACTCTCGTGCGAATCCGGCCTTTTTGGCTCTGGCCTGCTGCAGCCTCCGGGTGTTTACTATTGTTCTCTCGAGCCTCCTTCTGCGCGTGCCCGGCGTCCTCACCTGATCTTTGGAGGTTAGGGCTGGCGGGCCGTGCAGTCTACTCAGTTTTATCGCCCTAAGGGTAAAAGAAAAAAGAATTAGAATTGGAGCTCGTTAAGGCATCCATCATGTTTCATCGCATTCCGTCTTTTTTGGTTGTATGCTTATTATATTATTGCTTTTTGTAGATTAAAATCACAAATTAATCGTCTTCAAACGAGAATATAGATGGACATTCGCGCTACGTGCCTTGATCGACTAGTACAGGTGTGCGAAACATCCTACCCTCCCGATAGTCTTTGAGGTAGATTGAAGGTAGAGCCAAAATCCGTCGGATATCATTCCAAACAGCTTTAAAACGAAAAGTTTATCTGGGCCTACTGAGGCTGGGTACAGCTGTATGAAAGTGCCATTCGTAAACGGGCCCTTCAAGCGCGCAGCACACATCAGTTTCTCGGTCAGCAGTGACTAACATAAATTTATTTCTTACACGTAGAGCCGGGATCATTTCTGTCTAGAAAAATGCCGTCCACGCATAATAAGGACAAGCCCTGGGACACGGAAGACGTTGATAAATGGAAGGAAGAGCCATTTACCGCAGAGGACCTAAAGTCTGGACAACCGTTCCTCGAGGAGTCGAGCTTTGCGACGCTGTTCCCCAAGTACAGAGAAACGTACCTTCGGCAAATATGGGGCGATCTGACCAAAGTGTTGGACTCGAAAGGCATCGCTAGCCAACTCGACCTCGTTGAAGGCTCAATGACTGTCAAAACGACCCGTAAGACATTAGACCCGGCCATGATTCTAAAAGCTCGGGATTTGATCAAACTCCTGGCTCGTAGTGTGCCCTTCCCGCAGGCTGTAAAGATTCTCCAGGATGACGTTGCATGCGATGTCATCAAGATTGGTGGCTTTGTGCAGAACAAAGAGCGCTTTGTGAAGCGGCGCCAGCGCCTGGTTGGCCCCAACGGCAGTACACTCAAGGCGCTCGAGCTGCTCACTAAGTGCTACATTCTAGTTCAGGGCAGCACGGTGTCAGCCATGGGAGGCTTCAAAGGACTTAAAGAAGTCCGGCGCATCGCGGAGGATTGCATGAGGAACGTCCACCCTATTTATCATATCAAGGAACTCATGATCAAGCGCGAGCTGGCCAAGCGCCCCGAGCTAGCTGGCGAGAGCTGGGACCGCTTCTTGCCACAGTTCAAAAAGCGCAATGCCAAGCGCAAGGAGCCGTTCAAGGTCAGACAAAAGAAGGTGTACACTCCCTTCCCGCCGGCACAACAGCCGCGCAAGATCGATCTCGAGATCGAGAGTGGTGAGTACTTTCTCAGCAAGCAGGAGAAAGAAGCCAAGCGGCAAGACAAGAAGCGCGAGGAACGCGATGCTGCTAAAAAGCGCAAAGACAAGGAGCGCGCCAAGTCGTTTGTTCCGCCCAAGGAAGTCTAAGCTAATTAGATGCAAACACGTATGGTTGAGTAATAATTTATGCATTTCAGCTAGTGCTCTTGACACCATGGCCGGCCCGTACTCATTTGATAGTGGCACAGCGATGTCTCCAACCACATAGAAATGAAAGCAGCTATAACTACGCCGGCAGAATCACTCATGCCAACGGCGCCCATGGAAAACTCACGCTCCGAGGGACGCACCTCTTCAGACACGAGCATGTAGGTATTGACATAGGCAAGCCCACCAAGCAAACCTTCGTAGAGCATGATAGGGAAAATTAGCCAGATACTCGGGATAAACATGAATAAGCTCTGGAATATAAAGAGTACCACGTTCAGCAACTGGAGTACGGCCGGAATGTGCAACCGGCGGATGCGAAACCAGGGAGCTGATGACCGCGAGATGAATACGCCGAGCTGATACAGCGTTCCATACGTGACGTAGGCATCGCGGTAAGTCTTGAATGGCATATGCTTAATATCCCACAACAATGTGGGAGAAATTCCCTGATTTATAGTATATTCGCCGATGTAGACGGTGGTCAGAGGCACAATATACCGGGGAACCAAAGGCTTGATGCGCTCGATAGTACTTGAGAAGCTGCCCAAAATATCTTTGGGCGCAGCTGCAGCGGAAGAGGATTCCTCGGAGGCCATTTGGGCGCCAAGATCAGAATACTGGGAGCGCGGCAGTACCCATAGGTATACGACTAGGAATAGAAATGGCATCAAGCTGAACAAGGCAAGCACGCCACGGACAGGGAAGCCCAGCCATGTGGTGAACGCCATATAAACAAAGCTTCCAACCAAACCGGCAGCCCCGGTCCCCGAGCTGAACCCATTGATGGCGCTCGGACCGTAGTAGTGCGTCAGCTGCAGAAAAGTTAGTTCGCCCAAGCCGCCCGACACAGAGGACAGGACAACGCCGAGCAAGCGCATGGGGCGGCCCAAGGCAAATGCCACAAACAGCATGCCTGTGAAGCTGAATGCGATCAGACCCACAATGCGGGCTCGGTAAGGCACCAGGTGCACGTAAAAGGGGGCAGTCAGCTTCATCAAAAATCCGGGAAGCACGTCTGCAAGCAGCACAACGGCCTTGGGCGTGGTCGGGTCTACCAAATCAGCCGCCGCCGACAAGATGACGACGTAGAGAACATTGTTGAGCAGGCCGAACGCCCAGAAACTAGCCAGCACCCTAGACACCTCAAGGTGCATGCCGACCTTAGGTAACCTTAGGACGGTGGGCCCGGCTCAGCTGTCGCGGAGCGCGATATATGCGGGTGGATGCAGGACATATGCACGCACAGAGCACGGGTCAGATGCCTGCAATTGACTGTAAAGCCCGCGCTCTGCCAATTCGGACCTGTGTCCGTGTTAAGTTAACACGACGCTATAGTATACGCTTGCTAAAACCATAGGCCGGTTGAGAAGGGCTGAGTTGCTAAGAGGGATCGCCCACACGTGTGCTACCAATACCATTAGGCTGCCAAACATCTAACGCTAATGCTACCAAAACTATGCTATATCATAACTACATGCTTAGGCGCCGCCAGCGCTCTCAACTGGGCAGTACTCGTTAGTACGTCCAACTCATGGTATGACTACAGGCACACAACAAACGTACTTTCCGTGTATCAGGAAATCAAGAGACTTGGCATACCGGACCATCGTGCTGTGGTGATGGTGGCCGGCCAAACCGCATGCAACGCAAGAAATCCCTATCCCGGCCATCAACTGGGACCCAGCGGCATAGATGCCAGCCGAGAAGCTGTCATTGATTACAGGGGCGGCGAGGTCACTGCAGATGCGCTAATTCGAGTCTTGACGGGCCGGGTCGACGCGCATACGCCAGAAACCAAACAAATACGACCAAGCGTCGATGATGGGGTTTTGCTCTATTTAACTGGACACGGTGCTGAAGGACTGCTGAAGTTCCAGGACAGCGAGAACCTGAGTGCCCGGGCTCTGGGCCGGGCCGTCGCCCAAATGCACGACAGCGGCCGGTTTGGCCGCATGATGGTGATTGTGGATTCGTGTCAAGCTGACACCGTAACCCGGCACATTTCCGCACCTGGCGTTACAGTATTGACATCATCGATGAAGGGAGAAAGCTCATATTCCCTTGTGAGAAACCCGGAAACGGGTGTCTCACTTATGGACAGGTTCACCTACCAGCTAAGCCGGGCTCTGCAGCATATGGCCAGGGGCTCGGATACTAAGGTCCGGAGCCTGATACATGCACTGAGCGGCGCACCCGTCATGTCCACACCGTCGCTACGATCTACAATGCCGAGCGCCCTCGACCTCAAGCTCACTGATTTTTTTGGCGACAACTCGGCTGCTGCTGAGTCGGTGCCCGTTCAGCCCGTGCTCGGCGCGTTTGCCAGCTCATCTACGAGATGATACAACGGTACTAAGACTGAAGACCAATGCTTATATCACTACAGTAGCTACGCAGCGTAATAAAGAGATTAGACAAGCGAAATTGCACTAGAGCACCCTCCTTGAACACCTTTCTCAACAACTAGTAGGCCGAGCCGGCTGCCCATCCGGGTGCCCATCCGGCTGCCAATTTCCTTTCTCTGGGCCGCAGTAGGGTCAGGTTACGGCAAGGAACAACGTTCCGCCAGCGGAAGGAAGGCTAGAAGGGCCGGACTAACTCAGGGCGGCGTGGAGCGGTGGAAGGCCGCTGGCCGTGGCAGGCCGGAGAAGCAGACAAATGTCCAGGACCAGCAGAAGGCAGCCCCGAAATGCAATACTATAGAAGGGTTTTCCCGGCGTGCTGCAAGCGCAGCACGTGTTTGCCGGCGGCCCATCCTGGCTGTGGAGGGGGCACCTGGGCACCGTTTCGGGCCCACGCAGCTCTCCCGCGGGTGCGCCAGGTGCCCAGGGATTTGGCCACTCCAGCGCCTGGGCTTGGGACGAGGAGCGGGCTGCAGGCCTTTGCAGGCTTTTGCAGGCTTTTGCAGGCAGGCAGGCCCGGGTCAGGCAGCCGAGCCGGCGCGCGCGAGCAGCACCGCGCCGGGCAAATTGACTGCCACCGGCAGCGCGCCGGCATATACAACAGCCAGGGCGGCGGCCCCGGCCGTTGCCGGCACAGCAGCGCAGGGCCCGCTGCGTAACGGTGGGCTCCCCCCTTCGGGCAGCCGAGCTGCAAGAGACTCCCGCTGTGCCCTGACTGGCTGGTGCATGGCGGCGGCGGCGCCCACCCAGGGCCAGGGCCAGGGCCGGAGGTATATAACTGCAGGCAGCAACCCCACTTTGATCCACCCTTCCGCAGGACGGTACCAAAAAGCCTCTCGAGACCGAGCGGAACAAACCACCTCTCCCATAAAACCTCCCCTCCTCCCAAACAGACTGATCAGCAATGACGGACTTCAAGCCGATTTCCGCAACCACGCAATTGAGCGCCTGGAAAGAGCTCCAGGCCCTGTACGACTCCAAGGGCAAGACGCTGAGCGTGCCCGACGAGTTCAAGGCGGACTCTACCCGCTTTGAGAAGTTCTCGCACACGTTCGAGAACTTCGACGGCTCCAAAATCCTGTGGGACTTCTCGAAGAACCGCATCAACGAGGAGATTGTCGCCAAGCTCGTGGCCCTGGCCAAGGAGGCCAAGGTCGAGCAGCTGCGCGACGCCATGTTCCAGGGCCAGAAGATCAACACGACCGAGAACCGCGCCGTGTACCACGTGGCTCTGCGCTCGCACGGCACGGAGCCCCTGCTGGTTGACGGCAAGGACGTGCTGCCCGAGGTCAAGGCCGTGCGCGAGCACATGAAGGAGTTCTCTGAGGCAGTGCGCTCAGGCAAGTGGACCGGCTACTCCGGCAAGAAGATCACTGACGTGGTCAACATTGGTATCGGTGGCTCCGACCTGGGCCCCGTCATGGTGACGCAGGCGCTCAAGCACTACGCGGGCGAGCTGGAGGCCCATTTCGTGTCCAACGTCGACGGCACCAACATCGCCGAGACGCTCAAGCCGCTGAACCCGGAGACCACGCTGTTCACCATCGCGTCCAAGACGTTCACGACGGCCGAGACCATCACCAATGCCACCACGGCCAAGGAGTGGTTCTTCGAGAAGGGTGGCAACCAGGAGGCTGTCAAGAAGCACTTTGTGGCGCTGTCGACCAACAAGACCGAGGTCGAGAAGTTTGGCATCGATCCCGCCAACATGTTCGGCTTCGAGGACTGGGTAGGCGGCCGTTACTCCGTGTGGTCGGCTATTGGCCTCTCGGTAGCCCTGTACGTGGGCTTTGACCGCTTCGACGAGTTCCTCAAGGGTGCGGAGGCTTTGGACCAGCACTTTTTGCACACGCCCCTGGAGAGGAACATCCCTGCGCTGGGCGGTCTGCTGAGCGTCTGGTACAACAACTTTTTTGGTGCGCAGACGCACCTGGTCGCTCCCTTTGACCAGTACCTGCACCGCTTCGCCGCGTACCTGCAGCAGCTGTCGATGGAGTCGAACGGCAAGAGCGTGAGCCGCGTGGGTCAGTTCGTAGATTACCAGACGGGTGCAGTGCTATTTGGCGAGCCGTGCACCAACGCGCAGCACTCGTTCTTCCAGCTGGTGCACCAGGGCACCAAGCTGATTCCTGCCGACTTCATTTTGAGTGCGAACAGCCACAACCCGATCCGCGGCGGACTGCAGCAGCGGATGCTGGCGTCGAACTTCCTGGCCCAGGCCGAGGCGCTGATGGTCGGCAAAGACGAGGCGCAGGTCAAGGCCGAGGGCACGCCCGCGCGGCTGGTCAACGACAAGACGTTCTCGGGCAACCGCCCCACAACGTCGATTCTGGCGGAGAAGATCACACCTGCGACACTGGGTGCGCTGATTGCGTACTACGAGCACGTCACGTTCACGGAGGGAGCGGTGTGGAACATCGACTCGTTCGACCAGTGGGGCGTGGAGCTGGGCAAGGTGCTGGCCAAGGCGGTGCAGAAGGATCTGGAGGCCGAGGGCGAGACGACGACGCACGACGCATCGACGCGCGGGCTTATCAACCAGTTCAAGAAGTGGAACCAGTCGAGCTCCTTGTAAGCGCAGCCCGAGGGCTGTGTTCCGTAGCGTAGCTGTCGAAGTAGTTTGAAAAGGGTCGCGGCCGCTGTCGCGGCGACGGCTTGGCTTAATTGGCTTTGCTTGTTTTGCGTGGTTGCTTTATTTTGTTTTATTTTGCTTTTGTTTCGTTCTATTTGCTTTGCTAATGTTCCCTGCAGTGTAGAGCTCGCCCCGGCCCAAGCCCATTTTTGAGTCGATTTTGCGCCCGTGCTTGGATTGGCCTGACCTGGTGGGGCGTGGTATCGTCAATGCCACCCGCAAGCGCAAAAGCAAACGCGCGCGGGTGGCTGGCAGCCCGCTCCAGCGCTGGGCCCTTCCCTTCCTGCTCTTCCTGCTTAGTCCTGTCGTGGCCTGCCATGTCCTCTGGATCCTGATCTTGATCCCCGCGGCCCGCCGCCTGACTTAGCATGCACGCTTTCCGATGGCGCAGGCCGACCGCAGCCCCGGCGCTGCCGGGCGCCGCGGGGGGCCTGTTGCGTCTCAGCCGAGGAATCAGCCGGCAGGAGCAGCTGGCGAACCTGGGCGGCGTGGTGGCCGGCATTGAGCGCGAGCTGCCGCTGCTGCTCGCGCACAACTTCTCGCCGGCGCTGCTGCACCCCGCCGTGACGCTGCGCGTGCTGCCAGAGCAAAACCTGTTCACCGTGCACGGCCTGTTTGCGTACCAGGCGGCCGTGCGCGCGCTGCGCCTGTGGGCGACCGCGCTGCTCCTGCCGCCCGGCTCGCAATTGCTCCCGCTGTCCGTGCGGCTGTCGCGCGAGCCCGACGTCCCCGACCGCCGCCTCCAGGTGTACTGGCGCACCGTGTCGGCCGACAAGGACTGCAGCCCGTCCGCAATGACGCCCGATACGCTCGGCAACCTCGGGCCCGGCTCGCTGCTGCGCAGCCTCGACCTGCTGCCCGAAGAGTATCCCGTGCTGGCCGGCACCTTCGAATTCCGCTTTCCCGAGGCGTGCGACTGCATCCTCGTGCACACCGTGCGCAACATCGAGTACATCTCGCGGCCTGACGCCGCGCTCGCCAGCCCGTGAGCTCGCCATCTGTACGGACTGTACCAGCTGTACCAAGTGTACCAAGTGTACCAACTGTATATAGCCGCCCGGCCCAGACGCGCCGGGTGCCTTGTTCCCGGGCGCCGCGCCATTCGCAGTGCTCGCAGCACCGCTTACCGCTTTACATCCTGCTGCATTCACCGTGTACATAACCTCAATAGTGCTGTGTCGCGCACGCTCGTGGGAGTCAATAAGTTACATGCTATGGACAGATATATAAGACGCTGCCACTGGCAGCGCTATGTGTAGCGGGAAATGCTCTTAGAGTACGGCGCGCGGGCAAGCGCCGACTCGGCAAAATAGTCGTCCTCGTCGGCCCATGACATCGAGTGCAGCGGCGCCGAGCCCGAGAAGAACGCGCCTGCATCCAGCTTGATGCTGCCTTTGGAGTCCTTGGAGTCTTCCGAGTCGAGCGACGGCGGCGACAGGGGCGGCGCCGTGGCCGGCAGCAGCTCCGGGCTGTCGCGGCCGGCGCTTGCGCCGCCCAGGGTCAGCGTCGCATTGAGGTCTTCGCCCAAGTCGTCGATATCAAATACGTCACCGCCCGTGTTGTGCGTGGCCGTGTGCGCGCTGGACCGGTCGCTGCCGCCATCGGGCTCGGGCTCGCGCTCGTTCTCGCTCTCGCTTTCGACCTCGTCAAGCTGGTGGAGCCGCGAGCCCACAAAGCTGCGCCGGTGCGACCGCGCTGTGGGCGGCGTGAACTGCTCGCGGCGATCCCAAGAGCGCAGTGGCGAGAGCGACAGCGCCACGGCCGACGGCACGCGCAGCGGGCCGCGGTCTGCTGTCGTGGGTTGTGCGTTGGCCACGGCAATCTCGATGGCCCTCGTGGGCGACGCGTGGCTCGCCACATAGGGCAGTGGTGGCTCGTCGTCGTGGTAGCCCTCATCGCGGTGGAATTCATCATCATCATCATCATGGCTCTCGTAGATCGCCGAGTCCTCGGCATCTGCCGCATCGCAGTCGGCCAGGAGGAGGTCGTACTCATCCTCGGTCGTCCACGTTTTCACAGCTGCGATGGCCTGGCGCAGCTTGGTGAGTGACCGGTTTTCCGGGTCAATTGTTAACGCATGCCGCAGAGCGCCAAACACGTCGTGCGACAGCGTGGGGAAGATGTCGAACAGAGCGTCGCGCGTTGCGGCAAAGTCCGTGAACAAGCGGTCCTTCTGCGACGCCTCCTTGAACGGGTTGCGGCCAAACATGGCATTGAGGAGACACACACCCACCGCCCAGATATCCGCACGTGCAGCATCGTACGACTTGGACCGGTGGTCAAAGCACTCGGGAGCCATGTACTGGCGCGAGCCCACGCCGAACGTCGTGGTGATACGGGAGGTCGTTGACAGGCCCCAGTCAGCGAGCTTGAGAGTGCCATCGGCGCCCAGAAGAATGTTTTCCGGCTTGATGTCTCGGTGATACACGCCGCGCCCATGGCAGTAGGCCGTGATGTCGATGAGCTGCTCAATGAGCTCCCGGATCCGGTTGGGGTTGTCGACGCCGATCTCGCCGCTGCGGATTGCTTCGTACAGGTCGCCGCCAGCGCAGTACTCCAAAACCAGGTAGTAGCCGGACTTGTCTTGGAACGAGTCCACCAGGCTGACGATGTTTGGATGGTTGCCCAGCCGCTTGTGGGCGGCAATCTCGTAGGCCGCCGAGGCGCCGGCCGACTCGCTGCTCAGCGCAGACGCGGGCGCAGACGCGGACGCAGACGCGGACGCGGATGCGGACACAGACGTGCCGGCGCGGCCCGCAGGGCTCGGCTCCTTGGACACGGTGTCAGAGATGCACTTGGCAGCATACAAAGTGTCGGTCGAGACGTCGCGCACGAGGGTCACGACGCCGTACGAGCCCTTGTTCAGCACCTTGAGCTGCTCGTAGCGGCCGTTGAGCAGGCCCGGGCGGGCGCCGCTGGCGGCTCGGTGCTTGTGCCTGTGCTGGTGGTGCTTGGGCTGATGGCGGCGGCGGCGGCGGCGGCGGTGGGAGCGGGCGGGAGCGTCGGCGCCCGCCGCGGGGTTTCCGGCTTTTGTGGGCGCCACAGCGTCTCTGCTGCGCGGCGCCGTCGCGATTTGGGGCGCCGGCGTCGCAGAAACCGCAGCCATTCCGCTATTCCGCTATTCCGCTAGGAAGAAGGGGCTGGGAGGGGATACGGCTCCAGAGCGGAGAGGGGGGGAGGGACGGGAGTGAACCACAAAAAGGCGCCACTGCGGGTCGGATTCGGGCCAAAGAACGTCGGGTGTGCGCAGTAGCGGGAGGTTTGCAGCTGGTCGTCGAGGAAAAGAGGTGTGTGGGGGTGTGTGTTTATGAGGTCAAGCAGGCAAGGATAAGGGCGATGCGATCTGGGCGGGAGATCCCAGGGCCGGGGCCGAGCGGGTGTGGTGTCATCGCTGCCGGGGCCAAGGTTTACCCAACCACCCTGCGTGGACGTCACTCGGGCGCCATGGTTTGGGTGCTGGTTAGGGTGCTGGTTTGGGTGCTGGTTTGGGTGCTGGTTTGGGTAATTTGGGTAGGTGTGAGCCGGGCAGGGGCCGCGCCGGGGGAAGAGCGCCGCTTAGCCTTAGCCTTAGTCTTAGCCGGGCGCCGGCTCGCCGGCTGGCAGAAGGCCGCCTCGAGGCCGGTCGGCAATTGCGGCAGCGTCAATTATAGAGCCGCGCGCACCGAGCAGCCCGCGGCAATCGTCGTTGTTGCGGCCGTTCCGGCCGGGCCCGACAGCCAGTTTCCCGGGCGGCCCCTGCCGATGCGATAACGCTATCATGTGCCCAACGCAGGTGCTCGCATGTGCTTGCGCGGGTCCGGGTGGGCCCTGCTGTGCCTGCCTGCCTGCGCGCGGTGGCAGTAGGGCAGTAGTCACCTCGGGGGCATACCCTATTGATGCAGCGAGGTCAGGGGAGAACCGTGTAGAATATTGGGGGTGCCGCCGCGAAGCAGAGCAATTCGGCGCGAGGGGGCTGCTGGCCGGCCGGCGGCGCGCCTCGCCCGGGCGCCGCTCTGATAGCACGCAATTAGACGACTGTACGCTTTGCTGTGCTGTGCATAATGCGTGCATCGCGACTCCCCTGCGCTGCCAGGCCGCCAGGTACAGGCGCTGCCTCCATGCGCCGCTGCTCCCCCAGTCCGCTCGTTTGCCAGGCGCGTGTTTCGCCACTCCGCCGTGCCCCCTCAAGCTGATCCTGGCGCCGCGCCCGCGAACGGCAGGCTCCCCGGCCAACGATGCCATGCAGCTGGGACATGCCGCGTGCCGCTTGCCGCTGGCCGCTTGTGTGGGGGAACCTTGTCGACCGGCGACGGGAAGAGCTTGCAAAGGGTCGAGGGTTGGCGGGCCGGCCGGTAAACAAACGTGTGGGGCTGTGCCGGCGGGGTCGTGTTGGGGGCCGAGAGCGCCGGCGGCGGGCGCCAGCAGGCGACAGCAGGCGACAGCAGGCCCCCCAGCGACGTCTGCTCGCGACGCGCGTCTACCAGCGGCCCCGCCGTGCCTGAGAGCTGCCGCGAGCACGGCCTGCTCGAGCCCTCCACGAGTGCCCGCCAGCCGGCCGGACGGGCGCCGGCGCTGGCTGACCCTTGCCCCGCCGCTGCGAGCACGTAGGGCAGACATGGCGGGCGAGGGCAGCGCAGCGCAGCGCAGCGCAGGGCTCGTGCCCTGCTGGGTGGTGCGAGCCGCCGCTGCCGCCAGGTCCCCGCGCCCCACTTGGGGCCGCGCCCCTACCTTGACGCATTTAGTTTTCTCCCCCTCACTTTTGCCGGCCAAAGGCGACGGGGCAGAGTGCTCGCTGCGCGGGCGCAGCTTTATTTATTGGCCCATTCCGGGCGGTGTATTAAGGTACGCGGCGTTGCTAGAGCACGCAGGGGGCGGTTCCTGGCGGTCTTTACTTTTTTCCCTCCCCCCGCTCAATCTCTTCCTGTGATAGACGTGCAATTTTTGAAATTTTGCGATTTGGATACCTAGTATGCTGGAAAGTGGCCACAGCTTGTTCCGTTCGTTTCTCTAGCATGAGCCTGGAATCGCGCATAATGGCTTGACGTTTTGCCCGGCGCTCACTGCCTAGCAGCGACTTAGCAGGACTGTTGTGGGCTTGGCGCTGCACGTGTCAAGAGTGTTGCGGAGCTGGCCACTTAGACCGCGGGCCGTTATTCTCTTCCCGAGACCCCATTTGCTATCTTGAGCGGTGCTGCGCGTGCTCTGCGTCATGCTGGCGCGCTATCTGCAGAAGATACCTTGAATTGGCTGAACCCTCTGGACCTTCTAGCGAGTCCGATATCCTCGTGAAAATAGGGCAACTTCAATCGGTCACAAGTGGTCTATCGGGGCCTCTTGAGGGTGGTGGGCCCGCTGGACCAAGCGGCGAGATGTTTGTTGTGGTGTGGGGTGGCCCATTGATGGCGTCGCCTCCAGGCGCCTATTACCTGGTGCATCCACTGGGCTGCTACAACGCGTGTTGCGATTTTTTGCAACTTGGTGCCGTGGAGCGCCTGCTGGGCCCTGCTGCAGCGCCTGCGCGCCCCGCACTGCTACTGCTGTAGGCGCGATGCCTTGTTTGTGCGCTGGGTGCGGTCCCTCCCGGGGCCCCCCTACAAGGTGAAACTCCTAGATTTTGAAAGCGTGCGCGCAATTGAGCGCCGCGGCATCTGCGAGAGCCCCGCATCAGTGCCGGCCGGCTTCTAGTGACCTGTTGGGGCGTGCTGCTGCTTGGCTGGCCGCACGCCGCGCCTGCGCAATGTGCTGGCGTCTGTGGAGAAGCGCGCGAATTTGCCGGAAAACGTCGCACTACTCTTTTAATTCTTGTCGCCTACGGCCCCTCAGCCCGGCCGGCCCGTCCGTACGACCCCTAAACCATAGATGACATAGTTGACTGTGCCCGTGCCGTCGTGCTGCTTACTCGAGACCGACGTCGGTGGGTGGGCCGACTCAGCTTGTGACTGCACACTGGGAAGCGCCCGCGGCCATTTTCAGCAGACTTTTTGCAGCGCGGCACACACGCGCGGCAGATTTTGCGTGTTTCTGAAACCTCTGGAGTTTTTGCGCACCACGCACCCGCCGGACGCACCTGCAGCTCCCCCCTTTCCGGGCCGTTTTTTGCATTTTTCACCCGCCCAGCACGCAGCGCGCCTGAGCCGGGAATGGACACATACTACAACAGCGCCGAGGTGTTTGGGCTGCGGCCGCGTGCCAAGCCCGTGGACTACTACGACGAGAGCGACTCGGACGCGGACACGGCCGCGGCTGCGTCGCGGCCCCGGCGCGGTCGGGCTGCCCAGCGGGCCGCCGTGGACAGCGACGAGGAGATGCGGGCCGACTCGGACGAGACGGACGACGAGACATTTGCTGCGAGCGCGCGCCGCGCCAAGGCGCGAGCCGGCAAGGCGGGCCGCGCCCGCACGTCTGTCCGCGCGCCCGCCGCGCCCTCGGGCGACGAAGAGTACGCCCGCCAGCTGGCCATGGCCAGCAGGTACTCGACACGGGCGCGCCCGCAGCAGCAGCGGCGGCGCGGCGCGCCCGACTCGAGCGACAGCGACGGCGGAGATGAGTTCAGCGATGACGGCGACGACGACGACGACGAGGACGAAGACGAAGACGCGGACGAGGACGAGGACGAGGACGAGGACGCCTACGACGACGAGGCCGTGCGCTATAGCACAGCCGCTGATCCCGCCGAGTGGATCGACTCGGTCGACCAGGTCCTCGATCACCGGCCTGTGGACGCAGCGACGGCCGACTACGACGACGTGAAGGGAACCTTCGAGTTCTACATCAAGTGGCAGGGATACTCGCACCTCCACAATACGTGGGAGACGTGGAAGAGCCTGCAGGAGTACAAGGGCCTGCGCCGGATCGAGAACTACATCCGCCAGAATGTCCTGATGGACCACGAGATCCGTATCGACCCGACCACCACCCGCGAGGACATCGAGGCCATGGACATTGAGCACGAGCGTCTGCGCGAGACCTACGAAGAGTTCAAAACTGTCGAGCGCATCGTGCTGTCCGACCGCATGGCTGATGCCGAGGGCAAGGTCTCGCTCCAGTACTTCATCAAGTGGAAGCGCCTCTACTACGACCACTGCACCTGGGAGGATGCAGACGACATCGCCGAGATCGCGCCCAACCAGGTGGAGCAGTTCCAGAGCCGCCTGCGGTCAAAGATCACGCCCCAGCACTCTGTGTCCTACCACCCTGATCAGCGCCCGCGCTTCGAGAAGCTGAGCGAGCAGCCAGAGTACATCACCGGCGGCGAGCTTCGCGACTTCCAGCTCACGGGTATCAACTGGATGGCTTTCCTGTGGTCCCGTAATGAGAATGGCATCCTCGCTGACGAAATGGGCCTGGGAAAGACTGTGCAAACAGTGTCGTTCTTATCTTGGTTAATATATGGCCGCAAGCAGAATGGCCCCCACTTGATCGTGGTGCCCTTGTCCACCGTGCCGGCATGGCAGGACACATTCGAAACCTGGGCTCCCGACCTCAACGTTGTGTCATACCTGGGCAACACCCAGGCTCGCCAGATCATTCGTGACTACGAATTCTATGTCAACCCCGAGGCTGCCACCAAGCGTCCCAAATTTAATGTCTTGCTAACGACCTACGAATACATTCTCAAGGACCGGAACGATCTCGGCAGCATACGCTGGCAATTCTTAGCTGTGGACGAAGCCCACCGCCTCAAAAACGCGGAATCGGCTCTGTACGAGTCACTGAGAGATTTCAAAGTGGCCAACCGCCTGCTTATCACGGGAACTCCCCTCCAGAATAATATCCGTGAGCTGGCAGCCCTGGTCGACTTTTTGATGCCGGGCCAGCTAACTATTGATCAGGAGATCGACTTTGAGCAGCCCGATGCGGTCCAAGAAGAGTACATCAGGGATCTGCACAAGCGTCTGCAACCCTTCATTCTGCGACGACTCAAAAAAGATGTTGAAAAGTCGCTTCCTTCCAAAAGTGAGCGAATTCTTCGGGTGGAACTGTCTGATATGCAGGCAGACTACTATAAAAACATTCTGGCTAAAAATTACTCTGCATTAAACGCCGGCGCTTCCGGCACGCAAATGAGCCTGCTGAATATCATGGCCGAACTCAAAAAGGCATCAAATCATCCCTATCTGTTCCCGAATGCTGAAAACCAGTATAATGCCACCCTTGTCGGCGACCACCGGACGCGAGAAGATACCTTGCGTGGCATGATTATGAACTCGGGAAAAATGGTACTTCTGGATAAGCTGCTAAGCCGCCTTCGTAAAGACGGGCACCGTGTTCTCATATTCTCACAAATGGTACGGATGCTAGACATTCTGGCTGACTATTTGAGCATTCGTGGCCTAGCGTTTCAGCGCCTCGACGGAACTGTACCCGCTGCCACGCGCCGGGTAGCCATTGACCATTTCAATGCCCCGGACTCGCCCGACTTTATCTTTTTATTGAGTACGCGCGCGGGTGGACTTGGTATCAATTTGATGACCGCAGACACTGTGATTATTTTTGACTCGGACTGGAATCCGCAGGCGGACCTGCAGGCCATGGCTCGTGCTCATCGCATTGGTCAAAAGAAACATGTCTCAGTCTACCGGTTTGTTTCTAAAGATACGGTAGAGGAGCAAGTCCTTGAGCGTGCTCGCAGAAAAATGATTCTCGAGTACGCCGTTATCTCCCTGGGTATCACAGATAAGTCTTACCAAAACAAAAAGGCCGACCCTTCAACGTCGGAGTTGAGTGAAATCCTCAAATTCGGTGCAGGGAATATGTTCCAGGCAAAGGATCAGCAAAAGAAGCTGGAAAACATGAATTTGGACGATATGCTGAATCACGCCGAAGATCACGTTACTACGCCTGATATTGGAGAATCACATCTTGGTGGTGAAGAGTTCTTGAGGCAGTTTGAAGTCACGGACTACAAAGCTGATGTTACATGGGACGATATCATTCCCGAGGCAGAGCTTACGAAGATCAAAGAGGAGGAACGTATCAAGAGCGAGGAACGGTTCTTGCAGGAGCAGATTGAACTATCAAAGCGCCGTCGTGCCGTTATGCAGAGCCATCAACCTGAAAGTGACGACTCTGCTGATGAAGATGATGCCCCACGCGGGAAACCGAAGAAGAACTCAGGTAACGCGACCAGGCCACTCTCGGAGAAAGAGATCCGGGCCCTGTATCGGGCTGTTCTGCGCTTTGGTGACCTTGATACACAATGGACGCGCCTTTTCAATGATAATTTGCTTCCTAGCCGCCGACCGGACATGATCAAAGATGCTTGGGCGTCTCTGGTCAAAGAAGCCCAAGATGCCGTTGAAGTTGAGACCGGAAAGCGCCTTGAGGAGGCCAAAAAGGAGGTTCCAACGCAGGAGCCGGAAGCCATCAATGCTTTGATGAAAAAGAAGGAAAAGAAAGCCATTTTGTTTGAATTTCGTGGCGTCAAGAATATCAATGCTGAGTTTGTTGTCCAGCGCCCGCGTGATATGAAGCTTCTGCGCGAGAACGTTCCGGCCAACGACCTGGCCTGGAATCTGGACAAGCCTGTCAAGCCTGTCAATGACTGGAATGCCGAATGGGGCCTCAAAGAAGACTCGCGACTTTTGATCGGTGTTCGGAAGTACGGATATGGTGCCTGGACTCTGATTCGTGATGACCCCCTACTCAAACTGGGTGACAAGATGTTTCTTGATGCTAAGGATGAAAAGGGTGATGATGTTGGCATCGATACTAAGGCGGCGGGTAAGGAAGGAAATACCCATAACCATGCGGTTGCAAAGGTGGATACCGAGGGCGAAAAGAGCTCTGCTACCCACGCGGCCCCGTCTACTTCTAGTGGGGCAGCCGAGGTCAAAAAGGAGCCCAGCTCCAATGGGCCAATCGCCACGACAGAATCTGCGGAACCTGAAGACGTGGACAGAGACAAAAATAAGCGCAAAAAAGGCTTAATACCGGGCGCTGTTCACTTGGGTCGTCGCGTTGACTACCTCATTCTGGCTATGCGTGGTGAAGAGGAGGGCAAGGTCACGAGCAACGGAACCACGACCTCTCGCAAGAGAAAATCAGAAAAGCTGGAGAACGGTGGCCGCGCAGGATCTCCTAGTCTGAAGGATAAGGAGAAGGCCACGCGCACCAAGAAGCTGAAGACAGCGAAGGCCATTGCTCCAGGTCGCGAAAAGGGTGACGACGAGCGCAAAGACAGGGCGAAAGAGAAGCCGAAAGATAGGATGAAAGCGAAGCCAAAGGCCGCATCCACCATTGGCAGCGCGCCCAAGCAGCCGAAAGTACGGGCTGACGAGGAGGATGCTGCCGAGTTCGAGAGTATGGACGAGTCCGAGTGCAAGGACGCTCTTCACCCTGTGCGGCATAGTCTGAAGACGCTGCGCAAGGGCAACACGGAGAACCTGGACAGGACCGAGTATGGCGCTTTGATCAAGAAGGAGCTGTTGAAGGTCGGCGATTTTATCGAGTCCAAAGTCCAAGGCTCGTCTGGTGACAGAGACCGGGAGCGGCGGCATCTATGGTCGTTTGCGCGATACTTCTGGCCCGTCAAGGTGCAGTCGAGCAAGCTGCGCGCCATGTACGAAAAGAAGCGCTCTGGCTAGCCAACGACACATGTGAAACTAAACAGACAAATAAACAAACAAACAAACAAACAAACACTAAAGATGGTAAAATGTTTAGCACTAATAGCAATTATGTTGTGTCTCCTAATGTTTCCTTTTGTGGGCTGCGTCCTACTAGACTCGGGCAGTTTGGTCACTCAGTATAGTTTAGGTTCATGCGGGCAGGCAGGCAGGCCCAGACAAAGCCGGCAGCTGGTGCACTCTGCTCTGCGTGACTCGCTTGCAGGACAAGCAGCGTGGCCACCATGCACACATTCCTCCCAAAGCGCACGCGCCTGCGCGGGTCTCTTGAGGCTTCCATACGTTTTTCCTCCCATGCGCTCGCAGAAGACGACTCACGTGAGGGCGTGATGAATAAAAAATTTTAGACGCTGGCGCACTCTGGCACCTGCACCTACCTCGAAGATCCCCAGGGAATTTCCGGTCACCCAGTTTATATACCCAAAAAACCCCAAAACTTAAACCCCACCCCCAAAAAACCCCATTCCGATGACCGACGCTTCTGTCAATGCCGCCGAGAAGGCCCTGGAGGGACTGTCTCTGAAAGCCAACAACACCCCTGCCGCTGAGAGTGCGCCTGCTAAGGATGCCAGCGCCACTTCCACGACAGCCACGACGGCGTCTTCTGAGGCGGCGACTACCTCTGGCTCTGCAGGCACCGAGGACTCGGCCGCTGCCGGCACCGAGGTGCAATCGGGCTCGCTGTATGTGGGCGAGCTGGACCCGTCCGTGACGGAGGCTGTGCTTTTCGAGGCGTTCACCCAGATGGGTAATGTCTCGTCGATCCGCGTGTGCCGCGACGCCGTGTCGCGCGACTCGCTTGGTTACGCCTATGTCAACTTCCACGACGAGAAGGAGGCCCGCAAGGCTATGGAGGAGCTCAACTACGCGCACATTAATGGCCGCCCCATGCGCATCATGTGGTCGCAGCGGGACCCCAGCGCCCGCAAGTCGGGTCGCGGAAACGTGTTCATCAAGAACCTGGACCCGAGCATCGACAACAAAGCGCTTCACGACACGTTTGCTGCGTTCGGCGAGATCCTGTCCGCCAAGGTCGTCACCGATCCCGAAGGAAACTCGCAGGGCTTTGGCTTCATCCACTTCCGTGATGCTGGTGCCGCTGCCAATGCCATTAAGCTTGTCAATGGTATGATTCTGAATGACCGCGAGGTGTATGTGGCCTACCACGTCCCGCGCAGCGAGCGCGAGTCCAAGGCAGAGAGCATGAAGAACAAGTTCACTAACGTTTACGTCAAGAACTTGGACCTCGAGCTCAACCAAAAGGGGCTGGAGGAACTCTTTGGCAAGCATGGCGAGATCACTTCCGCTGTGCTGTCGCAGGACTCTGAGGGCAAGTCGCGTGGCTTTGGCTTTGTCAACTACGCTACGCATGAATCGGCGCAAAAGGCCGTGGACGAGCTGAACGGCACTGAGACCAAGGAGGGCAAGAAGTTGTACGTTGGCCGTGCTCAGAACAAGTTCGAGCGCCAGACCGAGCTGAAAAAGCGCCACGAGCAGGCCCGCCAGGACATGCTCACGAAGTACCAGGCGGTCAACCTGTACATCAAGAATCTGGACGACACCATTGATGACGAAAAGCTCAAGGACGCGTTCAACCCCTTTGGCACCATCACCTCTGCGCGTGTCATGACCGATGACACGGGCAAGTCTCGCGGCTTTGGCTTTGTGTGCTTCTCGGCCCCCGAGGAGGCCACCCGGGCTATTGGCGAGATGAACCAGCACATGCTTGCCGGAAAGCCTCTTTACGTGACGCTGGCACAGCGCAAGGATCTCCGCCAAAACCAGATGCGCCAGCAGCACGCTGCGCGCAACCAGCTGCGCCTGCAGCAGCAGGCGGCTGCGGCAGGTGGCCTGGGAGGCCAGTTCATGGGCGCGCCCATGCTGTACCCAGGTCAGCCCGGTTTCGTGAACGGCCCGCCTGGCGGCGGCCGTGTGCCGTTCCTTGGTAACTCGCAGGTGATGATGCCCCCGCGCGGCGCTCCTCCCATGGGCCAGTGGCAGGCCGGACCTGGTGGCCCTCGTGGCGGCCCCGGTGGCCCCGGCGGCCCTGGCGGTCCTGCGCCTTACGGCTTCCCTGCTGGCCCTGGTGGGCCCGGTCCTCAGGGTAGCGCTACTGGCGCCGAGCAGGCCGCGCCTAAGGCCGAGAGCCTGAGCGCGGTGGTGGCCAGCGTGCCCGAGGAGGCCAAGAAGCAGGTGATCGGCGAGGCACTGTACCCCAAGATCCTGGCCGACGATAAGATCAAGAACGACGGCGAGCTCGCGGGCAAGATCACGGGCATGCTGCTGGACATGGACAACGACGAGCTGATTGCGCTGGCCGACGACTCGGCGGCGCTCAAGGAGCAGGTGGGCGAGGCGCTGACGGCGTACCAGTCGTACCTGGAGAGCCAGGGCGAGGAGTCCAAGTAAGGTTGGAAGTCTCTAGTTTTTCCTAGTATTTAGCATAATCTCTCTTTACGTGTTTCTGTGTTTGTTGTTTGTTGTTTGTGTATGCTTTTGTTTTTGTCTGTCTTTGTCGGCAAGCCAGCACAGAGTGCAGAGTGTCTGCGCAAAGCGTTTGAGCCTAGTCGCGGGCGTGCTCCCGCTCCTGGGCCGCGCGGGCGGCCTCGGGCTTGAGCTTGAGCGGCTCGGCCGGCTTGAAGCTGACCTTGAACGGCCGCTTCTCCGGGTTGTTGGGGTCGTCCATGCGGGTGACGACCTGGTAGTCTTTCAGCATGTAGGAGGTGGCCACGCCGCTGAGGGCGATGCCGACGGCAATGGCCCAGAACCTGCCGCGGGCGGTCGGCCCGGTCGGGGGGAGCGGCTGCATTTGGGGGGTGTGGAGGGGGAGGGGAGAACAGCAAGAGGAAGTAGGTGAAGTCGATATATCACCGAGCTGCGAGATCCAAGGTGACTTTTGGGCACCTCGCTGTAGAAGCCACCGGCGTATTCGGTTTACTCTGGTCCTTGCGAAGCTCTTGGTCGGTTCCTCCGAGTGGCACTTTTTTGCACTACAGCCGCTTTTGCCGCTTTGGGCGTTTGCACGATTTTGTCGGGCTGGCGGGGGGTCTCTGTGCGTGCTGTGCGTGCGTGCGCAAGAGTTCAAGTCCGTCAGGTTTTGGCCGCCGTTACGATTTTATTTTTTGCCAGTCACCTGCCTCGCTCGCCCTCTCCCACCTTAGCGGCCCTCGCGCGAGGAGGCCAGCCGAGCCGCAGGGTGCGTCCCCGGGGATCGGTGTGGGTTGGGTTGCTGGCTTAGCTGGCCAGCCGGTGGGACGCACCCGAGCCAGTTATTGCCTCTCTGCCCGCGCCATGAGCCTGCCCAAACGGATCATCAAGGAGACGGAGAAGCTGACGTCGGAGCCCGTGGCGGGCATCTCTGCCGTGCCGCACGAGGAGAACCTGCGGTACTTCGACGTGGTGATCGACGGCCCGCGCGAGACGCCGTACGAGGGCGGCCTGTTCAAGCTCGAGCTGTTTCTGCCCCAGGACTACCCCATGGAGGCGCCGCGCATCCGCTTTCTGACGCGCATCTACCACCCGAACATCGACCGGCTCGGCCGCATCTGCCTGGACGTGCTCAAGAACAACTGGACGCCGGCGCTGCAGATCCACACCATTCTGCTGTCCATCCAGGCGCTGCTGGGCGCGCCCAACCCGGACGACCCGCTGGCCAACGACGTGGCGTCCGAGTGGAAGGAGAACGAGCCCGCGGCCATCGCCACCGCGCGCGAGTGGACGCTGCGCTACGCCGTGCCCGAGCAGCAGCCCGAGGCCGTCGAGGTCAAGGAGCAGGCCAAGGAGAACCACGCCTAGCGCCGCCGGGCGCCGGGCGCCCGGCGCAATTGCGCGTGCGCGCGCACAACGTAGTTATGTGTATGTATTTAAGCCACCGTCACCAGGCCCGCCACGGAGTGAGGCACGGGCAGGCAAGCAGGCATGCAGCCGGCAAGCGTGCAGCCGGGCGAGCGTGCAACAGGACAGCGCCGCGGCCGCCCGTGCAGCTCGGCAACGCAGCTTCAAACAGCAGCTTCAAACAGGTTTACTATGTACCGCTAATAAGCTACCAAGGGGCGCCGCCGCAGTAGGCGGTCGCCTAAGACGTCAGGCTCATCAGCGAGTTGACCAGGTCGCCGTCGTTCTCTTTGAGCGCCTTGATGGCCTTGCCGCGCCCGACGTTCGCCTGCTGCATCACAACCTCGATGCTCTGGGCGTCCAGGTCGCCCGCGTCGATGTCGTCGGGCACCTCCTCGGCGTCGCCGCTCAGCTTCGTGTTACGCACCGCCGCCTCCAGGTCTGTAGAAGACGATACGGCGCGGCCCCCCCCCTCGAGATTTTCTATTTGATTCGATT
>JAKTUW010000093.1:0-32232 GCA_030556915.1 Wickerhamiella qilinensis
CAGAGCAGCGCGGCGGCCACGGCTACGGCAGCCAGGGCACCGTTGGCGACCAGGACAGTGCCGGCGTTCTTTTTAGATCCCGAGCCAGAGCCCGAGCTCGAGCCGGAGTCCGAGCCAGACGCGGCGCCAGAAGCCGCGCTGCTCCTGCCGGAGCTAGTGCCCGTGGCCGACGCATGGCCGCTCGTGGTCCCGTTGCCCGAGCTGTTGCCTGTGGCCACGGCCGTCTGCGACGAGTTGTGCTGCGTAGCCGGGTGACTGGCATTGGCCGACGAGTTGCGCGACGTCGACACGTTGTGGAGCGCTGTTGATGTGTTAGTGAAGACAGCGGAAGACGTGTTGTGCACCGCCGTCGACGTGTTTGGCGCAACAGTCGACGTGTTGGGCGCGGCAGTCACGACGGCCGAGGTCGCATTAAGGTTCCGTGACGTGGGCGCAACTGACGACGTGTTCGCAGGCGCCGACGAGTGCGAAGAGGGTGCGGGAGCAGACGACGAGGCCAACGACTCGGTAGCGGCCAGCACCTTGGGAGGGGCTGGCGCAGCGGCGGTCAGACTGTGAGTGCCTGTGGTGATGGTCCTAGTCTCGACAATTGTTTGCCAAACAGTCGTGTCTTGGGCGAAAGCCAAAGCGGCCAGGGAAGCGGGAACGATAAACTTCATTTGTCCTGTGAAGTAGAAATGGAAATTCGGGTCTGTGTGGCCCGGATAAAAAGGTAGCTGAAGGAAAGAGCGGACGGCTAAACACGAAGAATAGCACTAAATTGCACTCACGAGGAGGTCGTCGCACCTAGTAACGACTTGGTTGTACGAGGATCGGGCTGAAAATTAGTATCTACGGAGCCCCACGGGCAGCACTCGGCCCCATATATGTAGATGGGCTCAATGTTTGGTGTCGTTAGAGTCAATGATGCGTGACTTTGCGTCAAATGCAATGCAGTGCCGCACGATAGCATCGACTATGTTGCATATGCTGCAGCTCCAGGCATTTCTCACCTTGAATACGCCCACACGCCGCGTTGAAACGATGCAATTTGCGCATATAGGGTTGCGGTTGTGTGCAGGACTGCAACTGGCCTTCCTTTTTCGGGAGTATCCCGCGTTTGCTGAGTCAACATCGCCCCAGATCTGGGGCGACTCTGGCTCTTGCGATGCGCGGCTGCTACAGCAACGTGCCAAAGGTGCAGGACTACTGCAGTGCGGCGCCTGCAGCCGTGTCCCGTAAGAAGAACACCAATTGGCCCAATATAGTCGCCCTAGCCCGGTCATCACTGAATCTCCGAGTATATCCGCTCTCCTTTGTGTTGTCCCTGTGGTATTGCGGCCCCCTGCTCACAGCGCAGACTTATCTCCACGCCGAGTGGCCACATGTGTGCACCCTCCACCATCTCTTACAGCTCCCAACATGCAGGCCATCATCGCATGACCTGCAGTCAAAGAAAAATCCCCGGCATCAATCACGGCACATCAGTGCCTGCAGCCGCAGGGGCTGCTTTTCAGCTCGGCCCCAGTGGGTCATTGTGTCGCAAATATCGCAATTGTTTTATCGCACAGCCTACATGTCTGCAATTTGCATTACTCGCTGTCCCAGTCTCAACCTCCATACCCCCCAGAACGTGCGTCTCCGGGTGATGCGCCCACGGACGTGTCACACCGTCCTCGGGCCAGTACATTCCTCACGACCACTGGATGGTCACGATGGGGTGTTTCTGCTGCAGGCTTCGCTCCAGCCGGCACCCTTGGCTGCACCGCGATGATCGCGCTCCCAAGACGCGATGCCTCTCACGCGCCGGTATACGGCCCGTCAAGCTCCTTGTGTGCTGCCTCTATGCGTTTCAACATGTCGTGCACCGACCTCTCAAGCTACTCATTCATCTGCATCTGCAGTTAGATATACATGCCTTTCCCGACGCTTACTGTCTCAGCTTTGTCACATCGTGCCCGTCCGTTACGGGCTCACACCTGTTCCCTTGTACGCGTTGGGTGCATACTTCGGGGCGTAACAGGACCGCACCTGCCCCACATGAAGCTCCCAAAACCTCGATTGAGCTCCTCAAAGTATTTAATCCGTATATTGGCATTGCAGTGTAATTATATTATCTCGAATTGAGCCACTTTTGCGCTATCCTGTATCTTCCGCAGTCAGTCGATCTAACGCTAGGCAGTGTTATGCAAGTCAATTAGATCTCGCATAAATTCAAGTTTCAACAATGGACGGTGAGAAACGAGCACCAAGAATGAGAAATTCCACGACACAGACAGACAAAACTGCGAAACATCAACACAGATAAGGGATGCTTCCCCATAACTTATGTATCGTCGCACCTGGTAGCATGTACAATATAGTGTATTCTCAGCCGAGTTGGCTTGCGCAGGTCGTTTTCATTTTTATCTCTACCAGTATTGCTTGACATATAACAGTGGCTAAATATAGAGTAATTAGAATCTCAGAGTCTACTATTGTACACGCTATTGTGTCGCAACTAGGATAGTGGGGGTTTCCCCACCCTCCTACTCCAGGACCTGATACAACCAGCGCTGGAGCTTGCCTTTCGTCTCGGCGTGTAGTAGGAGGGGGCAGTGAGTTCCCTGCCAGAGCCCACCCGGCGGGCTAGGGCATGGCCGTTGGGCCGGGGGAATTCTATCCCAAGATGCGCAAGGCAGGCGCCCGCCGGGCTATCACGACCTCAACGCCAAGTCCGCTACCCACCCACGAGTGAGCCTGAGTAGAAACTTCAGATCACGCCCTTGTCAGAGCATTATGCACATCACAAGAAAGATGTAAGCGCCGAATTTTATCAAGGCACAACGTATATAGCCACACGGGGTAGCAGCTCGTGGCTCCAGGACCGGCCTAGAGGCGGCTTACATACATGCCAACAAATCTCGGCGGTTGCTTGCTTGCTTCGGGGCTATGCAGAGTAATAGTATATGCCTCTGAGCAAGCAAATACATAGCTCAGACGGGGCAATTGCTAGAGTCAGAATAACGAGAATGGAATGCCGTTATACCCTAACCAAATATTTAAGCAGTTGGTTCGTACGTGACCCCTAACCAGTCACATGTTTTTCTTTTCTTGATTCTAAAGCACCTCACTCGCCAATGCACTCTGCACGGGGGCCGGCCCCAACCCTCGCCAGCGTCCCACTGCATATTTAAATCCCGTCCTCTTTTTCTGGTCTCACGCCTTAACTCTCTGAGCGCACAATCATAATGGCTCCGGAGAATAAAAAGGGCGAGGAACTAACCGTGGAAGAGATACGTCTTCGTGACGATACCGAGCGTAAGGTTTATTGGAAGAAATGGGGCCCGTATCTCAGTGAGCGCCAGTGGTCGACCGTTCGTGAAGATTACTCTAACAATGGCGATGCTTGGTCGTACTTCCCTCACGAACATGCGCGCAGTCGTACATTTCGCTGGGGAGAGGATGGTATTGCTGGATTCAGCGACTCGCACGCACTGCAATGCTTGGCATTTGCATTTTGGAACGAGAAGGACGATTTCCTCAAGGAGCGGCTGTTTGGACTAGCTGGTCCGCAGGGAAATCACGGGGAGGATGTCAAAGAGGAATATTTCTATCTTGACAACACGCCGACTCACTCGTACATGAACTATTTGTACAAGTATCCCCAGAAGAAGTTCCCGTACGAACAGCTTTTGGAGGTCAACGGCAAGAGATCCCGCGAAGAGCGTGAGTACGAACTTGTTGATACCGGCGTACTAGAGGAGAATCGGTACTTTGATATCTACATTGAGACTGCCAAAGATGCCGAAGATGCCGAGACCATGCATTTCCGTATCACTGCTTATAACCGCGGTCCTGAGCCTGCTCCATTGCACATACTGCCCACTGTTTGGTTCCGCAACACGTGGACGTGGGACGAGACTTGGCGAGAAGGAGGTTCCGAGCCGCCCAAAACTCCTTCCCTTGAACAGGTTGAAGACAACGTCATCAAGGCCGAGCACGAGAAGCTCGGTACTCATTTTTATCGATTCTCCGCCAACGGTGTAGAGCCTGAGCTGATATTCACTGAGAACGAAACCAATAAAAGCCGGCTGTACGGGCCTGAGGAGAAGAACTGTGCCAAGTACGTGAAAGATGGATTTCATGAGTACGTTGTTGACGGAAAAAAGGATGCGGTGAACCCCGAGAAGACGGGAACAAAGTCTGCAGGTTGGTTCTCATTCGACAACGTGCCAGCTGGAGAAAGCGTTGTTGTGCGCTTATCGATGTCCAAGGACAAGGCGAAGACAGACCTTAGCGAGGAGGCATTCAACCAAGTTTTCGAGGATCGCTTGGATGAGGCCGACGAATTCTACTATAAGGTTTCCCCGCTGCCTCTTTCTGATGAACTGCGCAGCATTCAACGTCAGGCATTTGCTGGTATGCTGTGGTCAAAACAGTATTATCAGTTCATCTGGGAGCAATGGGCCCACGGTGATAAGGGCGGTATGCCTCCGCCTCCAGAGCGTATTTTTGTTCGCAACCAGGAGTGGCGCCATCTTCACATTGATGATATTCTGAGTATGCCCGATAAATGGGAATACCCATTTTTTGCCGCCTGGGATACAGCATTCCATTGCGTGCCTATTGCAATGGTGGATGCCCCGTTCGCAAAGAAGCAACTTGATTTGATGACACGGGAATGGTATATGCACCCCAATGGTCAACTTCCTGCGTATGAGTGGAATTACAGCGATGTGAATCCCCCAGTGCATGCCTGGGCCACGTTCCGTGTATTCAAGCTCGAACGCCGAATGACGGGAATTGAGGATATTGACTTTTTAGAGCGTGTTTTTCAGAAGCTGTTGCTAAACTTCACATGGTGGGTAAACCGCAAGGACTCTTCTGGTAGAAATATTTTCCAGGGTGGATTTTTGGGCCTGGATAATATTGGTGTCTTTAATCGGTCGGAACCGTTACCCACGGGCGGAGAGCTGGAACAGGCAGACGGAACCGGTTGGATGGGGTTTTATTGCCTACAGATGCTGAACATTGCCCTCGAGCTCTCCAAGACTCGTTCGATTTATGAAGACATCGCTTCCAAGTTCTTTGAGCACTTCATCTTCATTGCTGATGCCATGTCTTACCGTACTGGCAGTTCAGAGGAGAGCTTGTGGGACGAGGAAGATGGCTTTTTCTTCGACGTTATTTCGTGGGGAAATGGTGCTTCTCAACGTTTACCCGTGCGCTCCTTAGTTGGGCTAATCCCCCTATATGCTAGTCTTACTTTGGATTCGGAAGTGTTAGTTCGGTACCCGAAGTTTGCCCGTCGTGTGGAATGGTTCATTGAGAATCGACCCGAGCTTGCTGCTCGTAACATGGCATCGCTGTCCACTCGTGGTGAAAAGAATCGTCTACTACTATCACTGGTGAACCGTGAGCGCCTTGAGCGGATAATGACTCGGATGCTGGACGAGGATGAATTCCTTAGCGACTACGGCGTGCGCTCTTTGTCGAAGTATCACAACGAGAATCCTTATTCGATGACCGTGAACGGTCAGACCTTCACAGTAGACTATCAACCTGGAGAGTCGAACTCAGGTATGTTTGGTGGCAACTCCAACTGGCGCGGTCCCGTATGGTTCCCCGTAAACTTCCTACTTATTGAGTCGCTGCAGCGTTTCTTCCTTTTTTACGGCAGGGACTTCAAGGTGCAGTGCCCAACAGGCTCTGGCAGAGAAATGGACCTGTCTAAAGTCGCGGAGAATTTACAGCATCGCTTGATCAAGCTATTTACGCGCGACACGTACAAAGAAAACCGAATTCCATACAATGGCGGTGTTGACCTCTTTGACTTTGACGAGAACTATGAGTACAACACACTCTTTTATGAGTTTTTCGACCCCGATACCGGCCGTGGTCTTGGCACCAAACACCAAAACGGTTGGACTGGATTGGTGGCCAAGTTGATCCACGATACGGGCATGTCTTTATCTAACCCCAAAACGTTTGGAGAGAATCCGACGGAGGCGGCCAAGGAGTTTTTCGATGACGTGTTTGAAACATCGCGCCCACGCAGCCGCCATCATTCACGGGCAGGCAACGAACTCCGCCGCAAATCATCCACCCACAGGGTTGTCGAGAATATTAACACCCTGCTTGAGCGGTACAACATGCGGGACGATGATCTGGTGCAGGACTTGGAATCTCACCAGGGTGGGTAATGAGGTTGTTTCCCCATCGCATATATATAAATAAAAATAAAATGCTGTCCGCTATGCTTAATTAAGATTATATGTGTGCGAGCGGCAATGTCCGCTATTGTCCATTTTTCGTTGCCTCCTTGAGCCGTCAAGGCAAACAACTATCGTCAAAAATTCTTGTAATTTCAGCTCGAGAACATCCGTTGGAGGCGAGCACGATCAATCGTGCCGATATAGTATGTTCCTCCAGTGTTTGTCCAATTGACGCTCTCCTCTTCGAACTTAAAGGGCCTTGTACGGAGAACGCCAGCATGCCGGTCTCTGTGGTTTGTCAGAGGCTGCAAAGTGATAACGCGCGCACCTTCCTTCAGGTCCAGTAACAAATTCATAAGGTAGCCATTCAGCTTGTGGTCGAACTTGAAATTATTGGCCAGCACGACATCTGCTCTGCTGACTGCTCGGTGGATCTCTGCATTATCTGAAAGATCGCCATGAATTAGCTCTATCTTCCCATGAGGAATTCCCCAAAGCTTACCCCGTGAGGAGATCTCGGCTTTCTGCTGAGCAGCAAATTCAGCAGGCAGATCTTCAAGTTCGATCCCCCAAGACTCGCAGCCGACCTCTAGTGCAGCCTGGAGGACGCAGTTTCCAACCCCCGAGCCAAGATCAACAAATACCATATTTTCCTTAAGGCCTGTTTGCGCAAAGAGCTTGGAAACGAAATCAGGAAGTAGCTCACCATAAACACGACTGGGGGTACGTGTCTCCTTACCATTGCTTCTATTGAGCTCCTTGACCCGAGGAGAAACTGTACGCACGTAGGTCTGATTGATGAGCTCCTTAGCCACATACTTGTCCAGAGGCTCAATGTAGCTCATTTCGACACGGAAGGTGCGTGACAAATCTGCCAGCATGTTTGCTGCGAAAAGGAATCCCTCACGATCTGATTCGCGTAACGCAGTCTCAAGCCGCCAGCCACAGTTGTTAAACAAAATCCTGAGATATTCGTCATCCACGAGACGCGTGTATATGTTAATGAGCCGAAACAATTCTAGATTGGGATCGTAAGCGTCTTCTTCGTTAGCAATCAGCGGGAGTCTTACGCTCCACTTTTCCTCGCCGTTGGGAAGAACCACGATGATGTCGAGAGGTTCATCGAAAGCGTCCTTGTGACCAGGGGTAGCCGACAGTGAGCTGCTATGAACGAAATCCTCGCTTGGTGCCAAAGTGTGCAGCCATTCACGCCCAACGGGTCTCTGCCAAACTACCCTTTGGCCTACTCCTGCCGGGGTGGGCGTCCAGTATGGTGACGGGCGGGCGGTGTCTGAAGACAGAAATTCAGCTGTAGCTGACGACAGCTTTCGCCAGCGTCGATCGGCTTCCTTAAGCGGGTTGGGGTCAATGAAACTGAAATTACCCGAGTAAACCGTTTGGACGTCCATAAATATCTTGGACCGGGTCACACGCTTGACAGGCAGCAGCCCCGTTTCTGGTAGCCCAGCTTCTGGCAGAACTTCGGTGGGTGCTGCAGCTACCGCAGCTGTGCGCACATCGATTTTGGGCTTGCGGCCCCTTCGTGAGGGCTGAGTCTGATCATTCATAGCATTATTGGTCTTGGGGCGCCTGTTGTGCCGCCGACTGCGAACTGACTTGAGCAGCTCGGGAGAGACGGACAAGGTCACTATCCGGGATTGTGGGGCGCCAGGGAGGAGGCTCTCGGGAGCAGGCAACGCAAATGCCGGAACGGGTCCTAATCTACTGGACAGAAGGCGCAGCTGGGGCCCAAAACCGGTGCCGACGGCGCCCCGGGAGACCAAGGGCTCTAACGACTTAGCAGCTCTGTCGTTGGAAGCAGGAGAGTGTTCCGCGGCGAAATACTCCGGGGAAAGCTCTGGAGTAAGTGTTCGCACGGCAGAGATTGCGGGGATCGCAGGAGGAGGCCCAAAAATGCTCTGTTTGGCGTGCGCCAGCGGGGATTTTGGCGGGGAGTGCATTCTGGAGCCGCCGATTTGCGCAGTGAGACGCAGCTCGTAGGTCGAGGGGTTACCTGCGGGCGAAACAAAATTTACAGCCGCCTGCTCGACGGGAGCGGGCATAGCGGGGCGGCAAAAAATGTAGGCTCGGAGACGGATGCCGGCAGTTTTGTATCTGCGGGAGTGCTGTTGTTGTTGTCCCCGCGGGCGTGGTGCGGCTAAGTCAGCCAACCGAGTCTCCAGGATATGCCCTCCTCCAGCGTCGTGGCCCTATTCTACATAGTGCTTTAGTTCGACACTAGACCAAATCAGAAATATGTAGCGGCGGTAAGGTCGAGTAAGAAATAAGCTGTAAAGCAAATAAACTACAGTGGATAATAAAAAAAAAAAGGGGACTGGACAAACAGAAAAGTGAGGGGGGCTGTCAGCAACGGGGCAGGCACGTCGTGCTCGCTTATAACGGCCCAAGCGTTAGACAAACTTGCTGAGAACTACAAACACAATCAATATGACCAGCACGGCAATAATTGCATACGTGATGAACTTGTTGGCCATCATTCGCCGGGCCATGCCCCGAAGGGTCCGCAGGCTCCGGTCGACGTTGCCGTCGGCCTCAGATAGTGTGTTGCGCGAATTGGTGATCTGTTCGCGCTGGCCGCGCAGATCGTTAAGAATGCTGGCGCCCACCGCCTCCGATTCGTTGGCCACCCGCATGGAATCCCGCAGGCGCTCGCTGGACCGCTCGATGCTCTGCTGGCCGCCCAGCAGGCTCTGGCGCTGTGAGCTGCCCAGATCGCCGCTGCCAGGACCGCTAGCTCCACCGTCGCGTTCACCAAACAGAGCACCGCGGTCAATTCCATCCGAACGCTTGCGGATGTCCCGTTTCGCCCGATCGATGTCACTGCGGTAGCCCCGCAGCTTGCTGTTAAATCGCGAGCGGGCACCGGAGGGAATGCTCTGAACCTCAACAGCCATTTGGTCAATGATCTCGTAGGCTTCCTCGATGGCCCGTTCGATCTGTGAGACCAGCGCTCGCTGGTCAGCCGCACTGCCGCCCCCCGCGCTAAAGTCTTCGATCTTTTGGAAGATCTCGTCCCGCGAGATTAGGTATTCCTTCTCATAGTTGTTGAATAGCTCGCTGGAGCTTGAATCGTCCAGAGCAATCGACATGGACACTACTTTTCAAAATCACTGGGCGAGGCTAGCAAAGACGAATGGCTTGCTGTGTCGTGTGGGGAAGGGAGAGAGGGAAGTTTCGCCGTCGTCAGCTGGGATCAGTTGGGACGTAACCCCAGGCACATGTCTCGTGCCATGTCTCGCGCCACACCGAGAGTGGCTGAGCCACACAGGCACGCCGAGAGCGGACAGTAAATGAATGAAGATGAATGTTACTCGTAATACAATATGTATATATAGATATATACTTAACTTACATGGCCATACGGCTCAATAAATACCAAAATGCAGTCCAATAAATGTGAGGTAATCTTTGCGTAGTAGGGAATCGGTGTGTTGCTTGATGGATTCGCGGCCCGATCCCCTCGCTCTAATGCGTGGAGTGGGCTCGGTGATATTTGAGCCCGTTGAGGTTTTTGTACCGCTTGCCACAAATTTCACACCTGTAGGGCTTGTCCTTTTCCATGCCCATACCGTCGGGATATGGCGTGTTCGAGAGCGGGTCGATGATGCTGTATGTTCCGTCGTCATTCAAGTGCAGCGTCTGGTTCTGGTGTCCATGCAGCCGGTGGTACTTGAGCCCATTTTGATTTTTGTACGTCTTGTCGCAACCGACGACGGGGCACTTGTATGGCTTGTTATCGCTGCGCTCAATCACATAAAGCTGGCGAGCCGGATCGTCGATGCAGAGATCTTCATCGTCGTCTTTCACGTTCGTGGTGCCCAAGGAGCCCAAGGCCATCGGGTCACCACTTATCTGGGCAGTACCCGCTAAATGTCCATTACCAGGGAAGCCATTTGCGAGCCCTGAGTTGCGGTTTATGCCCTGGGCTGGACCGGCGCCAGGCATGCCGTTGGAATTGCTCACTTGATTTGGAGCAGCGTTGCTGCCGTTGGTGCCCAAGAATACCTCATTAGTCGAAACCATCTCGAGGTTGCGCACGCCGCGGCGCATTACTGGTGGCTCTATCGGTGGCGATGGCGAGATGTGTGACTCTTCGTAGTGGCCGAGAAGGTCATGTAACGTGGGCAAGATCTGGCCGCAGCAAGTGTAGTCTTTGCAGAAGTCTGCCTCCAATGCAGGGAAATACGCAGGGGCAACGTCGGGGCTCATGCTCATTGGCTTTGACTGTGGCTGAGGCGCATTCATGTTGTTGAGCATAACCTCTTCGCGTAGCCAGGAGCCCACACTCATGCCACCCCAGGAGATACCGCCCATGCCTTGTGAGTGGGCAAAGGATTCTCTCCGGAAGGAGGATGGTACCGTATTCCGGTACGAGATGTCTATTGGCACAGTGCTCATGATAAATTCTGTCTTTGCTGTTTGCGAGCCCGTGTGTTCGTGCGAGTCGCGGATAAGGCTAGTTTGCGCGTTCACAGTGGTTGAGTATGGAAGGGCCGCGGTACAATTTCGAGAACCAATTGGGCCTATTATACGTTGCTGTTGCCAGTTCGCTTGTGTGTGTGCTGCCGGAACGTTTAAGAGTTACTCTATTTGGAGCAAGGTGTGGCGGCTGGTAAGGGCGGGTAACGTATGTCAAATGTGCCACGTGTTTTTGAATAAAAAGTCAGATACGGGTGTACCACGCCGGAAACCCACAATTGTGCGCCTTAGAGATGTGTAGAACCTCGATGTCCGAGGCGGAACGGATAGTTCTAGGAAGGGCAAAAGGATAACTCCGAGTGGCCAAGTCTAAGTCAGCGAAGTCGCTGACTAAAATATTTTAATTCATTTGTTATGCATGAGCACTGCATAATGTGGCTTCGGGCGGCGTGGTGGACCGCTGCTTCAGCGGGGTCTGTCACTTTTAAATTATCGACGAATTCCACCATATCTTGCTAGTCTCATGATTTTACTCCAACTAAAGCTCATTCAGCCTATCATTGATGCGTGTGGTCTATGCGTTGAACGCAACGTCATGCAGCAGCCTGCAGGACCAAACTAAGTGACCGAGATGCCCTGGACCCAGAAGATCCCTGGGAGGTTCTATACGATATGGCGAGCAGTGTCAAAAGAGCTCTATCCAGCATGACTGGGGGAGGCTGAAAATTGTGAAGCCACGTTGGAAGTGCCATGAAATCTGGCCCTCGGCTCCATGCAACATGGCCGAGCCGCCAATTCCCCACCTGGGCGGGGCATACCCCGCCCCTCCGTCTTTGTGCCGATCGGCCCAGAACCCTCTCCCAGCCTGACTAGTGCGCACCTGCGCAGCTGCCGGCCCTGCTGGCCGTAGAGTGAATTGACAAGGGCTTAGTCACAAGTACTCAAGCCCGATCTGGTCAGTTCGATGGAACCGAGGTTGTCTGGCCAATGGCTGATGGGCGGTAAATGGGATACTAGAGCCCCATATTTTGGTCGGATAGAAATTGTCGAGTTCAGAGCCTGGCTTTTTTTGCCCCGTTGCTAGTCATCGCAATCACCTGGATATGCAGAATTTAGGGCTATCAGAGTCGCCTGAGTGGCCGAGGGCGACAAGCCCTAATTCATCTGTTACCCGGCCTGAATCTTTCACTGCATCCTGCATGCACACTGCATGCCCCGGCCCAAGATGTGCCTGTCGAGATGGATCCGACTTTGGAATCGGCAGCCTGGTATCACGCGAGCGGGCTAGCTTTTGCGTTCCTATTAAAATGCAAATATGGGATACCTTACATTCTATGGCTTACTCCGTAGGCAAACTGAGCCAATCTCCCCACATGAGAACTTGCCCACCTTTATTTTCGGATCGGCACCTCGATCTGTCGCCTGGCCGATTCGTTCAGCTAATTTAAACGCTGATCCCGGCTTGGACCAACGGGGTGTTCGGTGAGCGCCAGCTTTCCTGGCCATAATTAGTTACGAAAAGGGGCTGTGCACATACTTAAGTTTGATCTTATAGGTTAAAGAGTTGATAAGCGCCGCTCTATGGTCTTCTTGTCCGAAAAGACGAAGGTAAAGATTATGATCGGATCTGCACATGTTTCTAGGGAGACATCCCCAGTAGATATGTCTCCCCCTGCATTTGGGTGCACACGGTGAGATGAGCCTCCCCTTGATAGCTGTGAATCATTCAATAGACAAAAATGACAAATACGAGCCACAAAATAAATCAAATAGAAGAAATGGAACTAATTTGCTATACGCACAAACGGACTTCGCGGTCTAGCGCTTTTCCACCAGGAAGAACAAAAGGGTGAGGTAACCCAGAACAAGACAGGCCGCAGAGACAATGCCCAGCCCTAAGATATCTCGCGGCACCGCCTCGTTGTCGAAACCAAAAGCGCTTAAAATAGTGGCCCCGGGAACTTCAATACTTAGACCAAACTTAGTCTCACTCAAGCTCAAGTAGCGCACCTCGTTGACACTCAACGCCTCGTATGCATAATGGTAGATAGAAAACAGCTTCATCCATGCAAATGCGGGTGACATTGTATCTTGGTTCAGGAACAGGCCTGCAAATAGAATGCCAAGTAGATTCACTAGAGCACCAACCAGAGTAGCAGCTGCAAAATCTGAAATCAGGACTCCGATGACCAGCATTAAGGTCGCAGCCGACAGGTTGAAGAGCACTAATATAGCCAGAAAGATGAGTGGGGCTCCGTCCGACATATTGAGCCCCACGAGCGGGTAAATTATAATACCAAGGAGGAGTGGCGGGAACACACGTAACGGGATGATGTCCAATAGAACCTTGGCTGCATAGTAGGCGAACGGGTTGTAATACCCGTTAGCTCGCTCGCGCACAAATACGAGCCGTTCATGAGAGAACAGGCTAATTGTGGTCAAAGTCGAGAAACCAAAGAGCGCGAGTAAAAAGAAAAACAGACCTAGGCGATTCTGAAACCCAGAAATGTCCAGCTTGACATGGAAGTAGAGTAAGCCACAAAATAGGGCCAGAACCACGGATATGGCATAATGCGTTAATACAAGCATTGGATTCCGATAAACATTCTTGAAGGTGCGATTAGAAAGGATCACAAATTGACTCCACAGACCTATTCTTTGATACCCCTCATCGACAAGGGAATCTCCTGATTCTTTAACCCGAGCAATTTCGTTGTGAATTTGAGTGGCATAGGCGCTATCGGCAAATGACTGAACAAGAGGACTCAGACCTGACACGACGTCAGAGCTCGACGGCCCATGGGCAGCCGCTTCAGTAGCACGCCGAATTTGTTCTCGGTGATACGCGGCATCTTGCCAACGGCGCACAGGATCATCAATGAATGGGTCTTCGTGTAACTGAGGGTCTTCGCAGATCTCGTTATCATTGACATCGTTGCCTGGAGTTGACGAGGCTGCCGACGGTTCATCCCGGTAACGAGGATTTATCTGATCGGCCTGTTTAGCCCTCATAGTGAGGTCTATCAGGAAATCTGCCACATTGTAGCCCGGAGGACAGCGATGGCCGATTGCGTCAAAGTGAGAAACAGCCTCATCAGGCGATCCACTAAATACCAGCTTGCCATCTGCCAGCAGAAACAAGCGATTAAACAAGGAAACAATGTTGGAGCGGGGCTGGTGAATAGTGAGAACGACGGTGCGCTTGTAATCCCTCGCTAGCCCAACAAGTGAATCAATCACGTTGAAAGCATTAAAAGCATCAAGTCCTGAGGTGGGCTCATCCAGCATGATAATGGATGGGCTCGTGACAACCTCACAAGCAATGGCCACCCGGCGCTTTTCACCCCCACTTAGGCCTCGGTCAGATTCTGAACCAATAAGCTGGTCGCTAAGATGCAGAATACCTAGCTCGGAGAGCGTGTCAATGGCCCGCATTTTCTTAGCTTCAACAGACATGGACTTGGGTAGCCGTAATAAAGCACTGGTCACAACTGTTTCGTACACAGTAAGTGTAGGCAAAAGCTCGTCATCTTGATCGACAAATCCGACATGTCGCTTGAATGTCTTAAGAGATACTTGTGCCCCGTTTACTAGCAAAGTCCCCGAAGTGTTTCCACGCTTATTTTTCCTAGCCAATATGTCCAGCAAGGTAGTTTTGCCTGCTCCGGACCCACCCATAATAGCAAGCACTTCTCCAGCAGGAACGCTGCCATAAAGATTCTGGAGAATCGATTTGCCGTTTATACTGTATGAAACGTCCTCAAACTGGAGACTTACCGGATTATCATTCACCGTTGTGGTCGGCTCCGAGGGAATAGCAATGGTCCGGTTTCTACCGCCTCGCAGGAAAAGGCTACGGGCTCCAAGTGATACTAAACCCAGCGCGATGAAAACAAAAGCAATTGCTAATACAGCAATTAAAAGACTGACTTCTTGCTCAGGTGGTGTATATCCCGGTATTTCACTGTAATGAAGACATTCCGATGACTTGCAACCCAAAGTGATGTGGTCATCGCCAAACACAAACCGGACTAGCTTATTCAATTCTGGCTCGGTAAAACTGCATCGATCCTTGGAATCACAGTCCAGTGTTCCAGGTCCTTTGATGCTCTGTTGTAGCCAGTCAGTGAGATCAATTGCACCGTCCGCTCCACAAAGAAGGCGGTTTGGCACACACTGGCACGAGATATGCTCACATGCATAGCTCGTCGCATTGCCGGAGCCAGCGTCAAAGTCGCACGACGAGAGCTTACAGTAGAAACTCTCTAGCTGGTCAACCCACAGCTGCAAGTCGCATCGCGATTCGTTCCGGTCGCAGCCAAAACTAACCTCGGCCACCCGGCCGTCTAAAGTATCCAATATCTTGCGATTTGTCACGTTGCACATGTGGAAGTTTTCGTGTACGAGCGTACCTCCGCTGTAACAAGTACCTGTTTCTCCGCTAGGTACCAAAGCATTGCAAACGCTGTCCCTTGTGCACATATTACAGTTAACCCCCGACCAGCCGTCGTCGCAGTGGCAAGTGGCATTCGGAGGCCGCACCTGCCGGCGGCCATCCTTGGGCAGGGAATTGCAAACGGGTTCAGCACAATCGGCCCCACCGAAACCCGGCGGACAATCGCAAAGTCCTGAGTATCCGTTGCAGTCGCCAAAATGCGAGCATTCCATGCCCGGATTCTGGCAATTGAAGCAAGGCGGGCACTCCTTGTCGTCCATTAGGCGGACCAATGGCGAGCGCACGGCATGCGCAACGGCCAGCACCACAAGAGCGACAGGCCGAAGCAACATCGAAGTGTCTGTCAAGGAAGGAAGGCGTTGAGTGGTAGGACCAGGTGTGGGCGGCTGCCAGCTTGCCTTGCGGCCTCCCTACCTACTAGACGGTCACGTGGTGACGATACAAAGCAGCACGTTGTCCGCTTGAACCCAAGAAGCGCTTGACAAGAAGCAGGCGTCGAACACAAGGGAAAAAGGCCTTTCCATAGTTTACAAATACGCAGCTATATACCGTATTCTGCCGATAGCTCGGCGAGCGAGTAACTTGCGGCTCCCTGTGCCCGCAACTACTTGCCATCCTCGTGGCGAGCGGCAACCCACTCGGCCGACCCGCTCTGCCTAGGCAGCTCCGCCGCGCTCTGCTCAGAAGAGAGCGAAAGAAGCTCCACCTGCTCTATCTGGTCCCGCTCAAGCCATTTGATCAGGTCAGCGTCGTCCATGTTTTGGCGTGCCTCGTCAGTAGCCAGAGTTAAGATAGAAGGCAGCATGTCCTCGTCAAAGCGGGTTCGAGGGAGCTGCATGTCGGGCCGGCGGACATAGCGATTGGTCACGTCCATGGCACCCCCAGTCGAAAATGCAATCGTATACGCCATTTTCTTTCCCCAGCCGTCCGTGTAGATCAACGGCTTATCGAACGCCTGCTCGCAGCTGTCAACGTGTACCCAGCGCTGTTGGTGGTAGCTGTATACTTCGTTCCAGACATGGTCTTCTGAGTTCCACACGTACCTCGTATCCATCCCCAGAGCGCGCAGGAGTAACATGGCAACATTGGCCCACTCGCCGCATCGGCCCTGCCGCACCTGCAGGAGCTTGACCGGATCATTGTATCGAGGAAACCGGGTCTCTATCTTACAAGAGGGGCACCAGTACAGCTCCGCGTGGCCTGCACCAAAACGGCGCTCCTCTGGCAACGCAGGTACCGCGCCTCGTCCTTCAGTCTTGCCGCCACATCCCTTACAGGGCGCCTCGTTCACCCATGTGAACCATTTTTTGAACCAGGCCAGCAGCTCCATCACCACGTGATCGTCCACGCCCCATTCGGAATCAGCCTCTGCCGCAGTCGTGGCCTTGATGTAGAAATCCTCTAAGGGTAGGACTTCCAAAGCCGCATCGACGGCCGCCTCATTTTCGTAGGTCGCTGGCAAAGCAGCGAGCCTGAATAGTTCGCCAGCGGAATCATCGCTCATTCGGTGAGTTCATAAACGACACTCGTCCAAAGTGTAGTTGAGTTCACCACGTTCCGCGACCGAGTTCCCGCCTATGGGATCGGGAACTCGATCATGTGATGCGCCCCTCCTACCCTGTATTGTAGCCGATGGAGAGCACGCCTAGCCAAGACTGCGTACAGGTTGCTCCGATCAGTGCACTGTAGAGAGCCGGGCGCAAGCAACAGGACGCTGCGATGAGATTCACACAATGTGTGACGCTGTCAGCTGCCTTTGGCTCGCTCAAGGGCTGGCTTGCTGGTGCGATGAGCCCATCAAAAGGCGCCGTTCGCAGCTTCAAGGACGAAGCCGTGGTGTGGAAAGCCATGAACCCGGAATCGGGAGCGCTCTTGACGCCCTTGCTCATTCCGAGAACACCAGGAAGCCAGGGCTCGCAGGCAGTCCAGGGGTTCATAATAGACCATTTCGCCAAACTGGGCTGGCATGCGTTTAGCGACCGCTTTGTTGCCGACACCCCGCTAGGGCCAATTGACATGGCCAATGTGGTAGTGCGCAGATCCCAGAGCGCAAAGCCGGCGAAGCTCACGCTGGCTGCACACTACGACTCAAAGGTCGACCCCCAAGGATTTATCGGAGCCATAGACTCGGCAGTGCCTTGCGCGCTCCTCATGTGGGCCGCTCAAGCATTGCATGACAGGAACATTGATGTTGACTTTATCTTCTTTGACGGAGAAGAGGCACTAGTGAAGTGGACAGATACAGACAGCATTTATGGTGCGCGGCACTATGTCGAAACGGCGGGCGACCTCCCGCAAACTTTGGTCCTTCTTGATCTTATCGGCCAACGCGATTCTGTAATAAGCTCGTGGTACGCCGGAACGTACCACCTGTTCAGAGAACTCGAGACAGTGAACCATGATTTAAAGAGAGAAGGGGTTGTTTTGAACACACTGATAAGGGGGGAGCTTCATCAATATGAGGGTTACATGCTGGACGATCATGTTCCTTTCGTGCAACGGGGCGTTCCCGTCGTGCATCTCATTCCGTCCTCATTTCCGAGCTTCTGGCATACTATAGACGACAATGCGAGCAACTTGGACTGGCAAACTATCTTTGACTGGACCATCGTGTTGAATACATGGCTCCTCAAGTACGAGGCAGCCTCTCCTGTGGAGGAAAAGACGGAGCTCTAGATCCATGCCTGGCCATTCGGCTGGCAACTTAATTACGAATAGATATGACAATGCATTGGTATACACTAATTGATGATAACCTCGAAATTCGTATTGACAGGCTCTTAGTATCTGCTGGCAGATAGATCTCTTGGCACATTGTGGTTATTTTTGACAGCGATGACGTAGTTTGTTGCTTAGGTGGGTCTTCCCTCGCCCCGATCATGCAGGATCGCTATGACAACACTAAGCGGGGGAGGGGGAGAAAACACGGTCGGGGGTGAGGAGGTGGGGTCAGGATAGGAAAGTGAACTTGTAGGAAACAGGCAGCGAATCTAGTTGAACGGTTTTGATACTTACTTGGTTTTGCGCAAATTTCGATTAAATTTAGGCTGAGAACGACCCAGCAGATCCGGGGACGCATAGGTGCCCGCGAACCACCACGAGATCTCTGCCATGGGTGATCGATCAACATGCAGGCCGATAGTCGTGTGTTCTATGCCTGCCCCCGGACACACCAGTCAAGGGCAGAGCCACGCTGGGAACACCAGTGCCAGCACGCCTATTCGTGGCCAGGCGGACATCACCGGAGTCATTTCCTTTTCTCTGCTATTTTTGGTCTGCCACGACAAGGTCTAGACCTATATCACCCGCACCAAAAAAAATCACGTTCCTGATCTGCATAGTTGGTAGTCCGCCTGCCCTGTGCCCCACAGTTTTCCTGCGCCCGCTTGCATCCAGCTTACGCGTCGGCGGTATACATTGATCCCAACCCCCTCCCCCACACTTGCACGACGACAGTTACGTCGAACTTGGCCAGTGCACAGTGGCGCAATTGATGGTTGACATTCGCACAGCCTCCGGCAAAGAGCCGCTGGCTTTGACGTCATTCCCGCGGAGCGGATCCGAGTCGCCGCGGTCGCCAGTCACGCTTTCGAACCTCTATGGAAGGGTCCGATCGGGTGTGTCGCAAGTCTTTGGGGCGACCAAGCCAGAAGTCGAGCATCTGCCTCGCGAAAGTGCTGATTCGACAGCAAAAACCTCAGATATTGACCACGGCCAACTTGCCTCCTCTAATACATGGAAGGAGATGCCAGGCCCTGCCGAATCAAGGTCATCGTTAGCCAGCTTGCCAGGCAGTGCTGATCCCAAGAGGCACAAACGGAGTAAAAGCGCAGTTGATTTGATAAACGGCCACTCTCGGCGCAATTCTGAGGCTATTGTTGGGATTTCAGTAGTTCATAGCGGAACTAACAGCAAAGCCGATCACTTGAATTCTGGCACAATCGTTAGCCACGCGAATGGCGGTCTGAGCGACACGACAGGCAGCGACCAGCAACAGCAGCCTTTCCCCATCTACGTTCCCAGAGGAGTTGATATGAGCGATGTCGATAGCCTCCTCTCCGTTGGCACGCAGAGCCTGTCGCGGGCCTACCTGGCTAATCAGTACAACCGCAGCCGTAAAAGATCCGTCGGCAGCCTCAGTCGAGACTTTTGGATGAAGGACGAGAATGCAACTTCTTGCTTTCGCTGCGAGCGTGCGTTCAACACGTTCCGCAGAAAACACCACTGTCGCGTCTGCGGTCACATTTTCTGCTCGAGCTGTACAAGCCTGTTGCCGGGTGTCAGGTTCCACCAAAAGAGCAAGATTCGCTGTTGTCTTGACTGCATAATCAGCCTGGACTCGCACCAAGACTCATCCGATGATGATGAGGGAAACTTTACGGGGTTACCTGAAACAAACGCCGTCTCTGTTCCCAGCTCAGCAGGTCAGGAAGATGGAGTCAAGTTTTCTCCGTCGGCTTTTTCACCTTCCAGTTATAATGTTGGCAGGAGCCGAGCTGATAGCTTGAATAGTATTGGCACACATGTTGCTGCCCAAAGCGGCTCACCCTTTACTCGTTCCGTTTTACTCAGTGACCGACGTGCATCGGACAGTGCAATTCAAGACGAAAACGAAGACTACGAATACGATGATGAAGAAGGGGAGCAGCTTCAGAACAATATGTTGACATTGAATCGACCAGGAACTTTTTCGCGACCTCGATCAGGCACCAATAGGTCCATTCGCGACTCTCTTAGACCAACAATGCCTCATCCGATGACTTCGGCCCGTTTCCCCCCTACACAGATGACTGCTACAGTGGAATTGAGTAAGGCTAGTCTCAAGTATGCGGGCCTGTTTTTGGATAAGATTCTACAGGATAGTGAGCTTGCCATTGAGACGTGGCATGACCCGCTTTCTCAAGAAATTCTCACATTGGTTACTACCTCCCGTATGGAGCTTGTCAACAGAGACAGGATGGACCCGAATCAGTATGTCAAGTTTAAAGCCATCCCAGGTGGTCGGCCAAAGGATATTGAAGCTTTCAACGGAATCGCTTTCACGCACAATGTGGCGCTCAAGACCATGAAGCAGAAACTTAGACAACCTCGTATCCTCCTTGTTTCTTTCCCGATTGAGTACTCTCGTGGTGATGACTCCTATATGAGTCTTGATCCTGTTTTGGCCCAGGAGTCTGAGTATTTGCGTAAGCTTGTGGCAAGAATCGAGAGTTTACGGCCCAATATGCTTCTCAGTAGTTCACGTATCAGCGGAACTGCACTCAAGCTGCTTGATAATGCCGGCGTTGTTGTGGCAGCGAATGTAAGGGAGTTCGCGCTCGAGCGTTTGAGCCGATACGTCAAAAGCGATATCTTGACTTCGCCGGACCGCCTTTCGATGGGGCCATACCTTGGGACTTGTGACCTGTTCGAGGTCAGATCATATAAGTTTGATGATAAAGCGAAGAGCTTTATGTTCTTTACTGGTCTCTCTGATAGCATGGGAAGCACAATTCTGATCCGTGGCCCCGCATACGAGCTGTCTAGAGTCAAGGTAGTGGTCCGTATATTGGTGGAGGTTATGCTGAGTCTCAAAATGGAGACCTCCCTTATGCGCGATCAGTTTGTGAGCTTGCCTGAACTAGGAGAAAATCTACAAATCCTCTCCTCTTCCCCATTCACAAACTACGGCGAGCCTTTCTTGTTGACGGCGAGTAAGAAGCTTGAGGACGAAGTTGTTACGCTCACGAAAATATTAAGCGAAATGCAGACACTTAAGCCTCTCATCGAGCAAGATGCAAAACAAGTAACTGAAAGGCGCGATTCCAAGTTACTCGCCGATAGCCAAGATATCAAGCAGGTGAGCGAAAAATCCCCGCAGATCTTTGAAGAATATGGTGCCAAAGAAAAGGTAGAGGTAGACGGATCCCTTGCAATCGAAGATGGACAGGATGGCCCCGAAGTAGCGAAGGCTATTAGCGAGGAACCTCAGAGTAACAAGGTCGATATTACGCGGGCAAAGGAGCAAATCGTTGCGTATGCCAAAGGGTTTGACATACCTGATAGCAAACTTCCTGGTGGTGTGGGCAACTTACTTGATATTTGTACGGCAATTCAGCAAAATCGCGTAGATTCCGCTTATAAAACTTGGATGGATAACAAATATCAATGGGAGCTGGCTGAAGCTCAGAATCCTTACATGTTCAACCCCTCTTCGCATCAAAATTTGGTTCTTACGTTTGCTCTTATGAATAAAGATGCAAATTTCTGTGTTGGTCCGGAATCGCTCTTGATCGATTTTTATCTGGATACTGATCTGTCCCTTGGGCAGTACGTTGAAAACACGATTCAGTCGTACAACAGCCCTTGTCCCGAGGGCTGCCGGAATAATCTAGGCGAGCATAGACGATCGTATTTCCATGGTCACGGTATTCTTGCTATTGATGTCGAGGAGCATCCATCGGAAGTAGAAGGCCTTCAAAATTCCATTATCATGTGGAGCAAGTGCAAAGTCTGCGGGAAGCAGGCCCCATATGTTCCGATGTCGCCGGCCACATGGAAGTACTCCCTCGGCAAATACCTCGAGCTTTCGTTTTGGGGTACACCACTTTCTCTTCGGGCTGGAACCTGTCCGCATAATATATATCGCGACCATGTGCGGTATTTCGGCTGGCTAGACAAAGCACTTCGAATTGAGTATACCGATATTGAGCTGTATGATGTCAAGTTACCAGGTCTATCGGTATCTTGGAGTGCGCAAGACTTGGCACGAATCAAGAATGAGACCTACCGCTCATTTCTGTCCAAAATCAAGAGATTTTGGAGCAGTTTGCATGATAATCTTAGCAAAGTCAAAGTTGAAGGCCTCTCAGAAGAGAAGCTGGAAGAGTCGCAGGAACACCTTGAAGATCTAAAAAGGAAAATGGAAGTGGATCGGAGGGATACTGTCATTGAATTGGATAGCATCTACCTATCTACTTCACCTACTGACTCTTTGAGCCTCAACAAAGCATTGCAGTTTGTTCAGGACCTTGTTGTGGACTGGCATGGAGCTCTAGCTACTTTTGATGGTCTTTTTTTCCCTACTGAAAAAGATATTCGCCGTGTTACCGCGCAACAGTTGCGCGGGTTTCTCATCGAGGATGAGAAAGCGCCCAGTGGAATCGACGACACTACAGCACAAGGCACAGATTTACCCATTGGAACTAAGGATCCTCAAAAACGGGATATACCCTCTGGGAAAGACAAAGCAGAAGCAGACAATGTCACCGACGGAGGCGTGCCGGGGCTTGCGCTACCGGATCACCGCCGAGATGAGTTGAGTGGCTCGGTACCAGGAACACAGCCCATGTCTGTACCAATTAACTATGGGCAGTCGCAGCTTGAAGACCCAGAGTCGAAGATGCCAGCTCCCAAAACTCCAGAACGCGCTAGTGTCCCAGATAGAGACCAAGAGTCTCCCTCTGTGCGGGTTAAGTCGCGCTTAGGAAACGAGATCAATCTGCCATTGACGCCCATTCAGAATATGTCACCATCTCCGGCCAGAGGAACGAGGGTCTCCTTACTTGCAAGACATTTTGAAGAACTTTCAAAGGAATTTGAACGCGAACGTCAGAGGGAGCGACAGCGGCTCAAAGATCGCCAACATGCTCTCACAATGGGTCCAACTCAGCCTATTGCGGATGTTTTCCAAGATGTCCACACTGCTGTTAATGTGGACTGGGATCATTCGACCGATGATGCCACTAATGATGCCGATAAGTCTGATACCGGAGAGTCTCAGCCAGCTGCAGGTTCTCAAGCTGATGATTTTGAACAGGATGCTGCCCAAATTGAAGTCCCATCAGATTCCGACTCCGACAGTGAGGAGCCTGGTGGAGCCTTATCACAGCCTGCTGTGGCGATTGAGCGCAAGTCTTTGATCCAATCACTTGTAAATTTTTGGGCCGAGAGATCCTCTACTCGGTGGAGCGGAATTGAGTACGTTCTGTCACCTGGCGAACACATGTTTAGTGATACACCTGTTTTGATTCGCGATTCGGAGCCTAGTTCACTCATTGCATTTTGCTTGAGCATTCCTAGTTACACAAAGAGCGTCCAAGACATTTACAGCCCCTCCAATGCTGACGAGACTGTCTCGGTCGAGCAGGTACTTTTGAAGCAGACGGGGGTGCACATGCGGTATCAATTCTCTCAAGGCCACACGAAACTAGCGTGCAAGATATTCTTTGGCGAACAATTCGATGCGCTCAGAAGGCAGACAAAATGCGACGAGTACTATATTCAGTCTTTGTCAAGGTGCTCACCTTGGGAGACATCCGGTGGAAAGTCGGGGTCATCCTTTTTGAAGACAATAGATGGAAGGCTCATTGTAAAGGAGTTGAGTCAGAGCGAGTTTGATGCGCTGGCTACATTTTTACCTTCTTACTTTGAGTATATGGCTCAAGCTCTTTTCCATGACCTCCCGACTGCGCTGGCTAAGATTTTTGGGATTTATCAGATTCAGATCTACAATCCCACGACGTCCAAGAATGTTAAGCTTTATGTGATGATCTCTGAGAACTTGTTCTATGGAAGAGAGTATACAAGGTTTTTTGACCTCAAGGGCTCGATGCGTAATCGCAAAGTTGCAGAGACTGGACGCGCAAACGAGGTGCTACTTGATGAGAACATGGTGGAGTATATCTTTGAGAAGCCGATGTATGTGCGAGAAAGTTCCAAAAAACTTTTGCGGACTTCTCTTTACAATGACACCCTGTTCCTGACAAAGATGAATGTTATGGACTACTCTCTCGTCTTGGGCATCGACGAAGCCACAAACACGATATCTGGTGGTATCATTGATTTCATCCGCACCTTCACGTGGGACAAAAAGATCGAGAGCTGGGTGAAGGGACGCGCGACTGGTGGGGTGAAAGAGCCTACTGTGATCTCCCCGAAGCAATATAAAGTTCGATTCCGCGAAAGTATGGAGCGCTATTTCCTTCTGGTCCCGGATTGTTGGGTGCCTGTGCAATTGCCACCAAGCTGAGCTCAGTTGAAGAAGTACTTGTTTGGAAATTATTTATTCATTTATTTATTTACTTATTTATTTACACACTACTGTTTCACATACATGTACAGATTGAAGGGGGAGCGGGGTGGGAGGTGTTGCTAGGTAGCCTGGATTGCATGATACTCAGTTTTACCGATTCTGACGAGCAGGACGTCGTATTCTAGGTGCTCGTCAAGCACCAGAACACCCACTAGTGCCTTGCGGCCCGAACCGATATAAATGCCTCCTTGCTTCACCATCCGGTCAGCTTGAGACTTGGACCTCCCGGTGAGTCGTGAGAGTATGTTTTTATAGGGCTGGCCAACAAGCTCATTGCGTGCCATACGAACAAGAAGCCCTTCGCGTCCGAAGCTCTCAACAATATCTTTGACAGACGTCTCATAGTGATCGAACATGATACGACTAACGAGTTTCGCATTAGCAGCGCGCTCATTTCCATGAATTAGCTTTGATACCTCGAGTGCAAGAGCATGCTGAGCTATTCTTTTGTCTGGGTTGACGTTCTGCTCTTTCATTAACATCTCGATAGACTCTGGGGCCAGAAGCGTAAACATCTTCAGGTACTTTTCGACGGCCTCATCAGGAACATTCACAAAGTACTGGTACAAATGATATGGCTTTGTGAGTTTTTGGTCGAGAAATATCGCATTACCAGCGGACTTTCCAAACTTCTCTCCATTAGGGGTTGTTAAAAGTGGAGCCGTAATACCAAACGGTTCCGGATCTCGTTCACTTTTAAGGCGGTTAATAAGATCAATTCCGGCAGTTATGTTGCCCCATTGGTCGTTGCCTCCAACCTGTACGGTGCATTTCTTGTCAGCGTATAGCCTATAAAAGTCAAACGCCTGGAGCACCTGGTAGGTAAACTCGTTGAACCCAATGCCATGCTCGCTTGATATCCGTTGTCTTACGCTTTCACGCCCAAGCATGGCAGATACACGGATGTGTCTGCCGTAGCGACTCAAAAAATCGAGTAGCGAGACATCCTTCCACCAGGAATAGTTATTTACAGGCTCTATGGCACCGGCGTCGTACCCGATATAGCCATATTCTGAAGCAATAGCGCCAGAATTCCTCAAGATATTCTGCATTTGTTGGTGGATATTTGCAGTGTTGCGTTCAAGGGCTTTCTCGTCCATCTTTTGCCGCTCCGTTGATCGTCCGCTAGGATCGCCAACTTTCCCAGTGGCTCCGCCCACAAGTGGAACGGCAGTATGACCGCGGATGTAAAAATGCACAAGTACCATAAGAGGAATTAAATTGCCCAAGTGGAGAGATTCCGCGGTAGGATCAGCTCCAAGGTAAACTTTCAGCGGCCTCGAAATAGCATCCTTGAGCCGCGTGCTCGTGACCTGACTCAAAAGTTCGCGGGCCTGTAAATCATCAATGAGATTGTGTGACGTACTATATTGAGGAAGCCTTCGCGTGATTGACAATAACAGCCGTGGCGAATGCCACCGCAGTTCCCTTGAGAGCATCCAATGCCTGCTCCGTTGGATGATCAGGCCCAAATGGTTGGTGACTGGACTCTCCCTTACAAATCCCATGGATGATCTGGGCCAGAGCATACAGCTCAGGACCAGCAAAAAAGGTCTTCCATGGGTTACGTTTGATAGACTATATGATGCGGCCGGGCCTCAGACATCGCATGGCCCGGATTCCGCAACCCGGTGAGCCCCTGAGAACCGTGAACCCGTATTTGACGATACATTCACAGCCATCCAGCCGCAGAGAGGTCGATCTCGAAATAGCTACAATAATGGCTTCACAGTTTCGGGTATACTCGCGCTTTAAACGGCCACCGAAAACATACAAGCATCTCAAGTCTTTGATGGATAGGAAGGGTGAGCTAGATCTCGATCTTGAAAGGCAGCGTTTCAGCGAATGGATACAGGGCAAAGCTGAGCAAAGCGCTTCACATATAGGACAGATTTTGTCTTCGAACGATATCAGATTATCTGACTTAGAAGCTTGGGTGAGCTGTTTTGAGGCCCCTACGCTGGAAGCGGCACTGGACGTTATGAAGGGCCACTGGTGGCCACAGTTCTTGCTCATTTTTACGCTGAATCGGGCAGCTACCTCGAAGAAGGAGGCGTTCGAGGCCATAAAATTGTACCAGCTTTATTTCTCCCGGGTATCGACTGATGCACAACCGCTGATAACGTATTTTGCTCTCGAGTTAGCGTTGGACAAAGTTTTGGAGATGGTCCCTCCTATATGCCAAGCCTATGCTCGGCTCGCTGACGAACGAGCCAAGTCGCCAATGTTTGTGAATGAGATTTTATGGGTCATAGCCCGCTTTGGCTCGTCGCTATCTTATGCGGACTCTATTGTTCTGCTTTCGGGCCAGAGAATTTTGGTGGATCTAATCGGGACGCAGGGCCTTGATTTAAAAGGTCTCACTGCAGTTGCGTATGTGCTCCTTTTTAAAGAGCCTGAAACTGCTTTGGCGCTCATACAAAACCAGGAACCATCCTCGATTTCTGGATTCCCTTACCAGTACGGTGCTTTATCCATCAAGCTGATGGCATCAGGCAGCATAGAAGAAGGGCTTGAACTATTAAACACTCTACCGCCAGAAAAGCAAGATTCGCGGCTCTGGGAATTAGCTCTGTTAGGATGGAGGAACAGGGGATATTTAGGTCCTGCCCCTGCTCGTCGCCTTTTCGAGTATTGGCGAGAGGTAGGAACCTCTCTCTCCTCAAAAATGGTTGAGCGGATTGTGTATGCGATGGACACATGTGCGGAAAAGTCGGGAATCATTGAAGAAGCGAAGAAGTACCTTCCTCATTTGTGGATTAGCCCAGCTGCAATGCTTTCAAATCTCAGCCATGAAGAATACCAAGAGCGGTTGGCCACGGCAACTCCACGAAATCGAAACGACTATTCGACCATGTCAGCTCTATTGCGCGCCCAATCGCGGTGGGACAAAAGAGCTGCGTGGAAAACGTACCAGACTCTGCTCAAACTTGTGGATGAGCCAGCGTCGGACGACTTGGCGGCTCTGTGTAAAGCAGCATGGGATCCACGCGTGCTCTGGGGTGACCGCCTGGCTCCTCAGTATGCTATGGCAGAAGTTCGGTCTCGCGTCAGGGGTTTGGCATCCGATGCAGAGGATGTCAGGTTCATATATCCGCGGCCAAACCTAGTGTACTCGTACATTTACATGCTGGGATCTGCTGGCTATTATGAAGAGCTATCCACTATATTGCCCTGGCTTAGTGCTATTGGCTTTCACCCCACCAAACGAATTCTTCTTGCGTTGATACACTTTTCACAAGAGGGACAGGCGCTTCTCAAGCTGGGTGCGAAAGCCGAAGGCGAATGGCCCACGCCCGAAGAGTACGAACTCTATCAGCGTGAGCTGGAAACACACCGGACGTGAGCTCGGCTAAGTATATGTATTTATTCGAAGCATTATGATTATAATTTCGGTGACAAGGGCCCATGAATACACGCGTGGCTTCATAATGTCTATCGTTCTAATTTTCGGGTATTTTCAGGTTTGTTCCTGCTGAATGCGGCGGGCCCTTTCTACAAGATCACTGATGTGCCGATCATCTGACTGCTTGGCCAGCTCCTGCAGTGCGTCATGCAGATGGTAAAGATAGTCCACGTTTGGGCCGCTAGGGCCCTTCGAGTGTACTATATGACGCGCGAGCTCTTCCGGGTCTTGTGCACCGACAAAAGCCGGATTCTCAGGCAGTCCCACGTAAGTGTTACATTTGAACGCCGGCGACCCATCGGCGGGGTGAAAATCGATGTCCATCTCAGTATAGCCATTCTTTTCTCTGTAATCCATGTAATCGTGGACTTCTTTCTCAAATTTTGGATCAATGCGATAGGCGACGCCCCACACAACGTCGTCCTTGCCGTAAGGGTGCGGATCATGAAGCGCAGACCAGAACTCTCTCGTGATTAGCGTGGCCACACGGCCAGGGCTTTCTGGCGTGCCCCGGTGGTCGTTAGACGACTGCCAGAATCGCCTGACATAGCCTTGAATGTAGCCCGGAATGCGTTCAACGTAATGAGGAGGTGGCTTCCAGATTAGAGAGCCGTAACCGAAAAGCCAGTAGGCCATGTTCGTGAGGCCAACGTACAAGGCTGAATAGAAACTGAGGGTGCCCTAATATACACCGTGGGTACAAACGGCGTAGCCTGCACAGCGCGTCCCAAGGGTATTCTCTGCTGACGAACCTCCGCACCAACAGAAAGCACAAGATCACGTGGACATGGCCATTTTGGGCTCGCGTATTCGTCAATTTATGGTGCATTAGAGAAGTGGAGGAAATTAACAGATTTACATAGAAGATGCTCGAGTTTTGGTAAATACCGGAGCACGCATTTGCAAGCCCAACGCAAAAGCGTACAAGCGGGCATCAACTACATAGCCGTCGGCCTGCAGCCCACGCAGACGGGGTAGCAGATCATCATTTATGTCAAGAAACAATGGCTCTATAATGTCGCTTTCCTCTCTATCGGGAAGTGGGTTCTTATTCCTGGGATCGTCAAAATCGATTGTGACGGCCACAAATGCTATGCTTGTGTCGCAGAACCCCGGATCATTAAATGTTACGGATGAACTGGTCGAGGCTTGACCTGTGTAACCAGTCTCCTCACGCAGTTCACGGACAGCGCAGTCATGAGGCTGCTCGTTTTCCTCCAGTAGGCCGGCGGGAAACTCGACACAAATAGCGTTGAGCGGCGGTCTGAATTGGCGGTTTACCAAAACCTTCTGGGTGTTAGTAGTTGCGACTATACCCACCGCATTGGCCACATCAGGGGACCGTGATATTGACGATACTCTTGTGCAATACTCCCATAAGCCTGAATCACCGCCTGAGCGTTCGTATTTGACCCGCTTGCACGCAACCCACTTGGGCTGTAGATCTTCTTCAGACACCACTCGAGCCTGGCCTGCTTTCGTTGACGCCGCTCGATGGTTTAGTGTCGGTGGCGGCGTTCTGCATAGACTCACCTTCAAGAGTGCACCATGGCGTACACAAAGTCTGGTGAAGCCGCTAAACCAGCCAATTGAACTCTGGAGAGTCATGTGTGGAGGTCTGATCTGTTTGCATGTGGTACACTACATAAGGAGGGGGCCACATGAGCATATGCAGGGCTGGCAGGGTGAGCGAGCCGAGCGTCCCGGGGAATAATAACGACAAAAACAAGCATAGCACTTCAAATGAATTGAATTTGATAAAAAATAACTATAGGCACCTTATTTAAGATATGCGCGAGCCAGCTCAATGCCATCGGCGACGTTTTGAATGCGAGCGTCGAGCCGAAAGCCCTGGGCGACCAGATCGCGCAGGCGGGCCGGCAGCTCTGGCAGCGGGACGGTAAATGTTTCGATGAACTCGCTCTCTTCGAGCTGGGGCTGCGGAGCCTGGTTGCGAGGATCGCTGAGGTCGACATGCACGTGCACGAGCTTGAGGTTGGTGTTACAGAAGCCTGGATCATTGAACATGAGCGGACTCACTTTGGTAGCCTTGCCGATGTAGCCCGTTTCTTCGTGCAGCTCGCGCTCGGCACATGCCTCGACGGTCTCATTGGGGTCGAGCAGGCCGGCAGGAATCTCAATGCACACGCCTTGGACTGGGGGCCGGAACTGCTTCTGAAGCACAATCTCGGGGCCCGTCGCCGTGTCGAGAACAGCGATGATGCCCACCCCGTCGGCGTCCTGCCCCGGCACCCGGGTGGTGCGCGAGCACATTTCCCAGTCACGAGCCTTGCCGTCGGGGCCCGTGTAGTGCACAAGGTTTGTGCGGACCCACTTTGGGTTCGACAATTCCTCCAGGCGATCGACTTTGGCTTTGGAGAGATCCATGTATCGATGGTGTGTTAATCGCTTACCCTATATCCCGCCAGATGCGATTCTTTGGACGGGAGGCTTGGGTGGTGGTGGTGCCCCCCACACCATGTGCGTCTATCTAGGTAGCCGGGGGGAAGCCAAACCCTCCTTCCCACTCACTCACATGCAGATAGAGGACTATCTGGTGCAGAGCGGACAATACGCGCGGCTGGCCGAGCACCTACGCGACCGGCTCGAGCGGGCTGGGTGGTACGACGATGTGAATGCCCTGGCGACGCGCGAGGTGAGCACGGCCGAGGAGCTGAGCTTCGACGGCCTAAGCAAAGACATCGAGGCCAAGGCTCTGGGTAAGTAAAGCAGGACCGCTTTTTGGGCGCTGCTCTTGGAGCAATTCTTATCGTGCTTGTCTTTTTCTTTTCTTTTCTTTTCTTTGTTTTTTAAGCGAGAGTCAAACAGGCAATCTAACGACGAAAGGTACTAACTTTAGCTCTTGTGCCGGACGAGATCAAGGTCGAAATGCTGCAGATCATCCGACGGTTAGTTGACGAGGTTGTAGAGAGAGCCTAAGAGTGGCCTGGCCCATGAGCTCTGGGCGCGCACTGGCTTGGACGGATCACTCTTTTTATGTTTTTCTTTTTTATTATTTTGACGAGCTGTTTTTGCGCCTGCGTTTTGTTTGATTGTTTGTTGCCAGGAGGATTTTCCTGACGCCTCGCGAGGCTGCATCGTCGGGCTGCTTACCAGCAGCAGCATTAACCTTCCCTGTCTACGGCCGTTAATCCCGTAATGCTCCCACCCTAATGCCGGGTTACTCAGTTGCTGCCCGCCATCCTTCACATACATCGATCTACGAGAACTACTGCCCTGGCTGACTGTGTACTCCCCTCGTCTGCTGTGCTCTCTGCTTTCACTTACCGCTCATGAAGCCGTCCCAGCTGGCCCACGAGCTAGGTGTCACAGACTCGGTGGCCTCGCAGCTACTGGCCAAGTCGGGGCACGACAGTAAGCGGGCGCGCACGTTGTACAAAAACCAGCTGGAGCGGCTTCACGCGCAGTACGGCCCACCGCTGCTGGCGCTCTGGCACAAATACAGCAGCAGCGACAAGACCGACGTGGACGGCACGATTGCCCTGGTCCGCGACCTGGGGCTCGATCCCGAGGACCCGCACGTGCTGGCGCTGGCGTACGAGGTACAGGCACCCGAGATCGGCGTGTTTGACCAAGCCCGCTTTGTCGACGGCTGGGCCTGGCGCGGCGTCAGCACGCTCGCCGACATGCGGGCCCGCGTGAAGGACTACGGCGCCAAAATGGACGCCAACGAGGTTTACTTTGGCGAGGTCTACAACTACTGCTTCCGGTTCAACCTGCCACTCGGCGTGCGCCTGTTGCCGCTAGAGACGGCGCTTGCTTACTGGGAGCTGCTGCTGGTGCCGCGCTACCCGTTGGCCAAAAAGTGGACGAAATTCATGTCCGCATCGCGGCACAGCGTCTCCCCGGATCTGTGGGCAATGACGCTCCGATTTCTGGAGTATGCCAAACACAACCCCACTTTCGAGGGCTACGACGAGTCGGCCGCGTGGCCGCTGGCGATCGACGACTTTGTCGAGGAACTCGAAGGCCATCCGAATAGTGAAGCGGAGGGCCACCTCTAGCGCATCGCGCGAGAATAATTATTATGCATTTTTACGTATCACCAGTACTTTCACGTTTATCCACGCCCGGCTGACCAGGCGGTGGCACCAGCTTTACCAGCTCTGCCGGCTGGGAGTGTCCTCCCAAAGGTTCGCTCATCTCCCATCCTGCTCGCAGACAGGCAGGCAGACAGGCAGCCTGACTCACCATATCGCGGCCTCATCGAGCGCGCTCTCTCTCTCTCTACCTCTTATCCCCGCAACTCGCCACTGTAACCATGAACAACGGGCAGCCGGGCCAGCCGCAGGGACAGGCACAGGGACAGGCGCAGGGCCAGCCGCAGCAGGGCCAACAGCAGCCCGGCCAGCGGCCTGCGGACGTCACCGGCCAGCTCAACCAGCTGGTGGTGCAGTACCGCGACCTCAGCTCGCAGCTGCGTAACATGGACCCCAACACGCCGGAGGCCGCGGCTGTGCAGCGCCGCGTCACGCAGATCCGTGAGCTGCTCCGCCAGTATCACCTGCGGCACCAGCGCGCCATGGCGGCCGCCAACGGCGGGACGCTGCCCCAGGCCCGTGGCCAGGGCGGCCCCGGGAACGCGCAGGGAAATCAGCCGGGCGGCCAGCCGGGCGGCCAGGCCGTGCCAGGAATGAGGGGTCCGGCGGGCCAGCCGCAG
>JAKTUW010000094.1:0-31093 GCA_030556915.1 Wickerhamiella qilinensis
GTTGTCGCGGGCGGTACCTGAGTTCTTGGGGTGTGCCGACGGAGTCGCGCCCTGGATCACGCGTCGCGTGCAGCGCACCCATCCGCCGCGCGTGCTGACTGAGGGCCCGCGTAAGCTCTGCCGGAGCGGGCTGGGCGGTGTGTCGGACAGCGCGCCGCGTGTAGGATAGCGCAGCCTGTAGAGTAGGGAGGAATGCCGCAGATGAAAGTTAAGAAACCACGCGCCCAAAAGTGCGCTATGCAAAGCTTCACTATTCACATAATTATATATGTCCTGAGGCTGCCATCTGTGGCGGCCACCTTTGGAGGTCAGACTCTTCGGACTCAGGCAGTCTCAAAGCCGGCCGTAAGGGCAGCCCCTGAACGCCCGTCACGTGCCGTCCGCCAGGACAGTTCCCGTCCAGCGCACGCCTGCCTGGCCAGGGGCGGAAAAGGCGTTGGGAGGGCCGGGAGAGAGGGGTGCGAGGGTAAAAAGCGGAGGGAAAGGAAGAAAGAGGAGAGCCGGGTCCCGTCCCTTGCCCTGAAAAATTGCGAGCACCATTCAACTGACAAATTTTTTTCACCGAGCGTTTCCTACCCACACAACACCTACTACCAAACATGGCTAGTGCAGGAGAAGGAACTTACGCCGGCGCGATCGGTATCGATCTGGGCACCACGTACTCGTGCGTTGCCACCTACGAGAACGGCGTGGAAATCATTGCCAACGAGCAGGGCAACCGCACGACCCCTTCGTTTGTCGCCTTCACCGACAAGGAGCGTCTCATTGGTGATGCCGCCAAGAACCAGGCCGCCATCAACCCGCTCAACACGGTTTTCGATGCCAAGCGCCTGATCGGCCGCCGTTTCGACGAGTCTTCCGTCCAGAAGGACATCAAGACCTGGCCGTTCAAGGTCGTCGACCAGGGCGGCAACCCGTTCATCGAGGTCGACTACCTGGGCGAGAAGAAGACTTTCTCCCCCCAGGAAATCTCCGCCATGGTTCTGGGTAAGATGAAGGATGTGGCCGAGACCAAGCTGGGCCAGAAGGTCGAGAAGGCCGTCATCACCGTGCCCGCCTACTTCAACGACTCGCAGCGCCAGGCCACCAAGGACGCCGGCTCTATCGCGGGCCTGCACGTTCTGCGTATCATTAACGAGCCCACCGCTGCCGCCATTGCCTACGGCCTTGGCGCCGGTAAGACCGAGGAGACCAAGCACGTACTGATCTTCGATCTGGGCGGTGGTACCTTCGATGTGTCTCTGCTATCCATTGAGGGCGGTGTTTTCACCGTCAAGGCCACGGCCGGTGACACGCATCTGGGTGGCCAGGACTTTGACACCAACCTGCTTAACTTTTTCCTCGAGGACTTCAAGAAGAAGACTGGCGAGAATATCTCTGGTGATGCCCGCGCTATGCGCCGTCTGCGCACTGCCGCTGAGCGTGCCAAGCGTACCCTGTCGTCCGGTACCCAGACTACCGTCGAGGTCGACTCTCTCTCTGGCGGTGAGGACTTCTCCATCTCGCTGTCGCGTGCCAAGTTCGAGGCCCTGAACGACAAGCTGTTCAAGTCCACTCTGGACCCTGTCGCTGCCGTGCTCAAGGACTCTGGCATTGACAAGACCAAGGTTGACGAGGTCGTCCTGGTTGGTGGTTCCACCCGTATTCCCAAGATCCAGACCCTGCTGTCCGACTTCTTCGACGGTAAGAAGCTCGAAAAGTCTATCAACCCTGATGAGGCTGTCGCTTACGGCGCCGCTGTCCAGGGTGCCATTCTGACTGGCCAGGCCACTGATGATGCCCAGGATATCCTGCTGCTGGACGTCGTGCCCCTGTCTCTGGGTGTCGCCATGGAGGGCAACATCTTCGCGCCCGTCGTTCCCCGCAATACCACCGTGCCCACCCTCAAGCGCCGTACTTTCACCACTGTTGGCGATCATCAGACTACTGTGCAGTTCCCCGTGTACCAGGGTGAGCGCACCAACTGCGCCGAAAACACCCTCCTGGGTGAGTTTGACCTGACCGGCATCCCCCCCATGAAGGCCGGTGAGCCCGTTCTGGAGTCCATCTTCGAGGTCGATGCCAACGGTATCCTTAAGGTTACCGCTGTTGAGAAATCGACCGGCCGCTCTGCTAACATCACCATCTCTAACGCTGTTGGCAAGCTGACGTCCGAGGACATCGAGAAGATGATCTCCGATGCTGAGAACTTCAAGGCCCAGGATCAGGACTTTGCCAAGCGCCATGAGGCCAAGCAGCACCTGGAGTCGTACGTGCAGTCCATTGAGGCGTCCGTCACCGACCCCGCTGTGGCCTCCAAGCTGAAGCGCAACGCCCAGGAGAAGGTCGAGGCTGCCCTCGCCGACGCCCTGGCCGCGCTGGAAATCAAGGACGCATCCGCCGACGACCTGCGCAAGGCCGAGGTCAACCTCAAGCGCGTTGTCACTAAGGCTTTTGCCAGCCGCCGCTGAGCAGTGCCCGCCGTCTCTGTATTTGGGTCTCTTTTTAGCTCTGTACCTCTGCACAAGCCGTACGAACATAGAAAAAAAGGTAATTGTCACCCGTGGTTGACCTCGTGGTAGTTCATATGCTGTATATGGGCGTTGCTGCAGCGCATGGGCCCTTCGGTTCCTCTTCCTAGTAACGTAATTGGCGCGCGGCGCTAGTGCGCTGGCGACCGCAAGTATTGTTCTTGTATATACATACATACATACATACGTGTCGGTTCATCTTATAAATAGTGTTGCATGGCGAATCAGCTTCCGCTGCACGAATGTGTCGCCACCCATGGCATGTGTAATTGTGGAGGGTGTTGTCATTCTTCGCTATGCAGCAGTCCCGATTGCGTACGGCAGGCGTGCTCGCGAGCAACTGGTGTCGGCAGCGGAAATGCTGGAACCCCGATGTGCGCCAATATATCGGAGTTACGCCTGAAGCGGTGCTCGTCTGCATTAGCATCTTCATAAATATATTCAAGGGGCGGGGCCGATGGACCGGGCACTCCCGGACCCACAATCCCAGACCCCCGAAGGTCACCACCCCCTTCCAGGTAGAGGGCGTGGGTTGAATTGGCCGCACCGGGGTTCCCGGCATGGCGCTGATACACCGGAACGCTCTCATCATAGGGGTCATCAGCAAGCATAGCAAGGCGCTGGTGTTCAAGCTCACGCTTATCATCCTGGCCGTAGGCATTAACGGCCGGCCGAGTCCTATTAGCCGCGTACGACGCCACGCCAGTAGTCCGGCTCGGAGCAGAAATTCCAATGTTAGAATTTTCGTCCACTTCTTGGAGAGGTGCCGATGGGTATAATGCAGCCTCGCGCGAGGCCAGCTGGGCCTTCTCGTCATCTGGTGCCACAGCAGGTACCCCGGCATAAAACGAGCTCGCGTTAACGAAGCCGTTGCCGCTATGGCTACGGTCACTGCTGCTGGCATTGGTACTTCCAGAGCTCTGCGATTGCGGTGCACTAATGGATGCGACAAATGCAAGCGGCGCGCCGGATCTGCTCCCCGAGCTGCCGCTTCCGGTACCACTATGGGCTCCAGTCCCATTCGTCGCCGGCTGTATTGACGGATCCGACCCCTGGGCATTGTATGCCACCTGAGTCGTTGACCTACTGCTGGTGCGGCTGATCAGATTCCCATCCGTTACGGCTTCAGGCAAGGAGCGGTGAGTCCCAATCACCACTTCCGCCCAAGCAGAGACTACCGAACTCCGATGTTTTAACCTGTCAGTATCGATGAACTCCACAGCTGGGTTCGAATTCGCCCACTTTTTCGCATCAATTTTGCCAGACAAGTCGATTGCCACCTCTATCAGATACTCAAACGTTGCCAGTGAGTGCTTTGTTGTAGGAAACGCTTCTGGTGGAACCCTGAGTAGTGTCTTCGCATCGGCAAGGAAAGTAGTCGGGTCAGTATAAAGAGGCAACACACTTTGTGCCAAATCTTTGCGAAACACCTGTGTTGTTTCATCGCGGTTATTTAGCCGTGACATGCGAGCTAAAGTAAGAACAATGGCAGCGGGTGCCTGCACATTCCAGAGATGCCTGATCTGTAACGCTACAGGGATCTGGTCCCCCTTGAGGTATCCACGCTGGGGGATAACAAGCTTGATAACAACCTTGTTTGGTTTAATGCGCTTGCCTACACTGACAGTCAAAGACACAGGCTTTGATGGTGGGAGTGAAGACACGTCCAGCGCATCGACCACCGACAACGAGCGGGACGGCGAGACTTTTGCGCGCTTACCAGGCCGCCTCAAAAAGCCAGTTATCAAGTACGATATGTGGCCGCGTTCGAATTCCATAGAAGCTACAAGGCCCTTCCGAGGGAGCTCAAGCTCGAAGTTAAATCTATGCTCACCTGGTTCGAGCCGCAGACTCTGTCCGTCGGGCGGTGCCCCATTACCCACGCAGCCATGTTCTGCCGTCGTATAATCCTCTTCATCATTTGTTACAGGACTTTGCAAGCCGTTCGCGGTACTGGTATTATTGGTTTCGTTGATTGCAGGCCTGCCCCGAGGGCCGTCGAACGTTTCGTGGTCGCTCGATGTCTCACTTGATGGTGTCTGCACACTGCCCCTGCGGGAAAAGCTGGCCACAGAGGTTGTCCTCCCTGCAGAACGGAGCGACGATGCTTGGGATCGTCGCGCCGACAGGCTGGATTGTGTGGCCGCGGGCGCAGCCGACAGATGTGGCGAAGCTTCGGGAGATCCGCTTGCCGTCCAGATATCCAAAGTATTTTCAAACAGGCGGCGCGATGTCTCGCGCATGCCTACGTGTTGCTTGCGCAGAGCCACCACGGCCTCGAAGTGCACGGCGACCGACGCAACATCTTGGGGCTTGCGCAACTCCAGGATCAGAGTGCCGGCAACAACCGAGCCGGGGCCGTATTCCCTATGCGGGTCGTCGAGCTCGATATAGAACGTCTCGGAAACAGGGCCCATGGCAGCCGCCGCCGCCCCGGCAGTGTCGCCCGGATCCTGGCGCCATGGCTTCCTTATCCAAGACAGCCGCATTGAATAAATATCCGCAGCGCAGGTCTACACTAGACACAACTCGTGCGGGAGTTCAATCTGGAAGAACTTTGCTGGGACAATCCACAATAGTATCCTAGAACGTAGTCGGAACAAATTGGCTCGGCCGAGTGCGGGTCAAGAAGTTACGTACTCCTCAAGTCGTGGTCCTTCTTAGCTAGTTTGTAACAACGATCGGAGTTGGGAAGGGGCGGGCAGTGGAGCGCGCGCCTGCCTCGCATCAGGAGCCCTGGGCCGCACCTACCCACGCTTGTTATGCGGGCGGGGTAGGGTTCGCCGGCGGATACCCTACCGAAAAGGGCGCCCGGCGGCCCCAACGCCGATGGAGTGCGTTTCAGCCAAAGGGACAGGCTCGAATGCGCGACTATCTTGAGGTACTGATGATAGTGCTTGGCCCGTTAGATCATTCTTGGCTCTCTTGGCCTACCTTATCTACCGGCGGAGCCTGCCAAGACCGCGGGGAGATTGATCGTCCCTCGAGCTTTGGCCAGCCTGCAGTCCCAGGGCTGGCCCTACAACTCCAACGCCCGGCCGCCTGCTCTTCCCCACCTTGAGCATGCAAAACGCCACATCCTCGCGCTGATGTAAGCGGCGGCCGTGGCGACGGGTTACCTGTGCTACAGCTCTGGCCATGCATGGGCAAGCCGGGATGCGACGGGCGCGCATATGCGAACGAGCCTGGGGCCAATTAAGACCGCGTGCGGTGCACTAGCCATCAACGCTCGCTAGTGCGCAATAGTCACGCCCATACGCGCGGCCCATTTTGCCCCCATGGTTGCAGCAACGTTCTGGCGGTATGTCCAGCTAATTCTAGGTGGCACTAAATCACGCATGTGGGCCCGATTCCAACTTTAGCAGCTGAAACCGGCCTGCCCCCAACCCGGCTGATATTCCGCTATGCTTACTCAGTCCGCTTGTCTCAGATCCCGCTGCATGTCCAGTCCACCTTACCCCAAAGCGGTATCGTACATGGATTTGAGATTCATATCCGCTAGTATATAAAATATAAACAGCTACTTTTCCTATAGTAAAGCTAATCTCCTTTTTCGGCTCTTTCCCTATACCTGTTTGAGAATTTAAATCAAGCGGCCCTTCCTAATGTAGTTGAGATTTTGGGAAGGACCAATTTACACACCACTCAGGCGTACCAACCAGCCTTGATTCTCCCTTCACCTTTGATATCCTCTTCCCAACAGCATGTTGGAGCTGGTAATGGCCAAGTCTCATGCAGCATCTGGTGGTAAGCATGAGGTGGGCCACCGGGTCTAATTTATGAAGTCTACGGATAGAGACAATTTACTGGTATGCAATATGTACAAGATGTCATATTGGTGCCGGATGGACCCACACTAGGACGCAATTCATGAATCGGCTAATTGTCTACAGAAGGCCGGTGTATCTCCATAGGTTTTGTGTCAACATTGTACAAGTTTTTCTATCTTACCTACTGCCTTGAGTTGAACCATCATGTGTTCCAAGATGGTCCCACAGCACATGCGATCGCCAGAGTTCGCACGTGATGCACGCCAAATCTTGCTAAATTTAACAAGAGTTAGATTCCGTAGAGAGGTCGACTTATGAAATATCCAATGCCTTTTCGATCCACGTCATAAAAAGCCAATTAGCTGAAAGTTCATATCATCTTTTGGCATTTGGCAGCTATCCTCTGAGCCATAGATCTTCATACTGCTATAGCCACATTCCGCCAGCCTCTGCCTTTGCCCTGGCCGAGCTTTGAGGGTTCAAGACGTGCGAGATATTCTCACTCTATTCCCACATTCCGTAATTAATAGCATTATCAAGCTCATCCATGTCCATGCTAGCGCCCATATCCATGTCAAAGTCCATATCCATATCCAGCCCGAGACCCATGCCCATCCCCAAGTCAGCGTGCTCATTCTGAGCATTGTCGGTTGGACCCAAGGTCGAGTCAAGACTAACACGCCTCACATCGGCACTGGCAGCAGGGGCCTCACTTGTAGCATCAAAACTGGTCGGTGAGGACACAATTGGCTCCTGGGCCTCACGATCCGCACAGGCTTCGAAAATTCCACGGAACCGTCCAGCGTACATCCGCGAGATTTCTGACACAGACTCCCTCCCTGGACAGTCGTACAACGCAGGCCAGACATCCGTGTCAGTGAATAAATTAGATCCATATACAACCAGTATGGCAACCTCAACTTCGCGATCTGCAGGGGTGACCCCCAGGATGCTTTCCAGCAGTTCACGAGTTTCGAAAGGCCCTAACCCAGAGAGAGCAGGTATCACGGCAGGCCTCAGAGTACCCGGAATATCTTCACCGCGGTTCTCTTGCCATTTTGCTGCAGCCTTGAGACTGTCTTTCAAGGCCCCCATTATGCTCCCTGTAGCCTCATCATGCGGATATACCCATTGTCGCTGTTCTGAGAGTAGCCCTTTAATCGCGTTACCTATGCTGGACTCGGCAGTCATCTGGCCAACAGATCGCAGAACCTTACGCAGGCGGTCTTGTAAAACCTGGATGACTCCGGCGTACTCGGGCTGCGCACGTTTGCGTGTCACCGACTCCAAAATATATCCCAGCACAGCCAACGTAGTTGTAGTGTCCCTCGACTCCCATAAATTATACTCCAGCGTGGCAAACACAATTGGTAGCGTCGGCACTAGAATTGGCTGTGCAAAATAATCCACTCCCCCCTTCAGAGTATCGTCACTGATCATGTGGGCAGAATGTGCTATTATGATTTGTTTCACAAGGACAGGTAATATCGGAAGTAGCTCAATAGGAGGCTTGATGATTTCGTCACCAATGCCCCTAGTTCCGAGGATACCTGCCAACCACGCACCTAAAAGTTCCGTCTGCGTCTTATCGAGGTCTTCCAGGTCATAATAGTCCCCGCCATCTTGAAGCAGGAAATTCAGTGACCAAGAGCGATGATCGCCAAATGTCGCTTTGGTCAGTTGATATCGCTTTGTTGCGACGCGTATGAAGTTCATCACTGAGCCAAAATCTGCATACACCGATCGGTGCATAACAGGACTGGAAGCTACAGCATCCAAATGTCGGCGAAGCGATAAGATGAAGTGGCGCAATGATATGTGAAAGAACAGCTGATCACAGGTATTTGGGCTCATGACCAGTACCAGTGCAAGCCGGCCAAGATGGCGTAGAGAAGTGGTGGTACGTGCGGCCATTTTACTGATTTCGCCTGCAACTGCCGCCTGTAACTGCGGCCCCAGTGAGGGGAAGGCAGTCACAAGCTTGTAAATAAGGGAGTCAGTAATCGACACACGATCAGGATCCTGCGAAAGGGCCAGTGACCTAACCTGTCCCACCTGAACGTCATTCAGGACTTTATCAACGGACTCGGGGCGAGCACGATAATCTTGATGGAGAACTCGCAATAAAGATGCATCACAAAGTCCCAAATCAACCAGGACTTTGCAAAACTGGCTCCGCACGGAGCCAGCGGAATCTATGAGCTGGACCATGTCTTTCCCCATCGTGCTCAGAACACGCAATATAGCAGAATCAAGTAAGCCAGTACCATTTTGAGCAGTTCGAATGTGTTTGAGAACTGACGGAAGCTTCTTCATTATGAACGATTCCCATAGCTGGACGCGATCTTTTCGAGACGATAGAGCGCCGGCAAAACCATCGAACGAGGTCAGAGTGAGCTCAAACACCAGCGTGGGAAGGCGCTCGCTGGGCCAGAGCACGTCCAGCTGTTCAGCAAATACATCATCCTGCATGTAAAGCAGGCGTCCAAGCGTCGCCTCAAGCCAATGCAATCGAAAGGTCCGGCCAGGCACATATACAGCTTTGTCTGCCTCACTTTCAACCACGACAGCCGACCCCCCTGATGCCAATCGCTCCGCTGCGACTGCCCAGAGTTTCCCCTGAACTCCAGTGCCTGTTTGGGCCAGGAGTCCTATCCGGGACTCGAGCGCCCGCCGCCACGCAGGCTGTACCGCGGCCAGCTGCTCGTACGGCCCCCTAACAATAAACTGGCTGATATAAAACAAAGATTCGACGCTGCCCTCTGCGGCCTGGTCCATGAGCTTGTTGACGCTACCAATAATGTTGTCTGCTCGCTCCGGCGGCACCTTCCAGCCGTCCAGGCTCCTGGCGATGTAGTTCATGATGATTTTGGTCTGCGCCGACCTCTTTTTCCAGGGCTCTGCAGCCCAAGTCGACAGTAGCGCGTTCATTGGCAGCACCGAGCGGGAATCCAGAGCCACGAACAGGATGTGCTCGAGCAGCCGGGCACTCGTGGTAGGGGCGCGCTCGGCCACTCGCAGCAGCATGCCTCCAACATCTTTGCCAACCTCCTGAGAGTCTTGGAGCTGCCCGCACAGGCGCCCGAAAAGATCAGCGCTCCAGCGCCGCTCGAGGGCCGTCTCAATAAGGTCCTCGAGCATGGATGCACCGTTGCTTACTGCAGAGCTTGAGACGGGAGAGGACGAGAGCGCATGTGGCAGGCTGAGAGAGGCAGCTGGGAAGTGGGAACGAAGCATGCCGGGCCCCGGTCTGCGAGCGCCCAGCGAGCCGGAAACAAAAGCTAGGGGTGGAACGCAGGACCCACGGATCTCATCATATATACATGTGTATATATATACATGTGTATATATACATGTGTATATATACATGTGTATATATATATGTGTATATATATTTACTGCAATATTATTACATGCTGCGAATTTTTAGCTCCACCTTCTTTATGGGCTAGATGCCCAGCCATGGACTCGCCACGCCCTGGGATGGGACTCGTGAGGCTTATGCGCCACGGGGCTACAGGTCATGGGTGGGGCGCATGGCCAAGCTCAAATTTCGATATCAATGCTACTTGGGTAGAATGACTCTGCCCCTAGATGCAATTCCTGCGTACTAACTTTCAAATAGGCTCGCTGTTCCGTGCATCATTGGCCTGCAGCGGAGCTGCAGCTCAGTTCTTCTATGGGGCTGAGCGTTCCCACGAGTTAGCCGATGCTGCATGCGGCAAGCGAGTGCCCGCATAATCATGAATCAAATACACTTAGGAATGCCCGCGATCACACACTGCTCCGCTTCATCAGTGGTAAAGGATCGAACTAGCCTATATATCTATATGACGCACAAATTTCTGGCAGCGTACGGGCACAGCTGCCGAGTAGCTCAACCCTGTGGCCGTTGGACCGGGTTAGCTACCGCATAACAGACGAGGCCCAGGCACGCTGGGGCCCGGAAGGTACCGTTGACATAGTCGCTATCAAAGCTCACCTAAGCCAGCCCCCAAGCACGAGTGATGCTCGAGATTCGGAGTCTGCTTCGACGAAGGGCCAAAAGCACAGACATGCCAGGCGCCTACTCCCAAAATATTTCAGACATATGTATTGATTATAATTTCTGGTGTGCCCATCTGGCAAAATGCCATCGCGGCTTGGGGTACTTCCGTTTGGCTTACAGTTCCGCTCATCCGTCGACTGGCAGGCTGAGTCCGCGCAATTCTACCCTTGCCTGATTGGGAACAGTAATTACGCGCGCGGACGCGATTTATCACGGACCACGCGTTTCGCTCTGCATCGCCAATGGATCCGAACCTAGTCCAGGACGGGGTCGAGCCCGAGCTCAAAGCGTACATTTCAAACCTTGTGTCCGCGCTGGGCGGGCCTGATCTGGCTGCCGGCGGCGAATACAGGCTCGGTGACGAAGCGCTGGCCGTGCTGCGCGACATCAAGCGCTGGCTCCAGCACTACGACAGTCGGCTCAACCGGTGGGACGTCGCGCGCGCCATCTCAGAGACAACACTGGTGTCGGGCGATCTCGTCCATATTCTCGCCGCATGGGAGCTCGCCAAGCAGCGTGGACTCGACGACGCGTACCGCGACAAGGTTGCCCAGGTTTGCCTCGAGATCCTCGTTCCCTTGACGTGGCCAGTCGAGCTGAACCCAAAAGTTGCGACCAGAAATCATGTTCAGAACGCCCCGCATCTGAAGCGGGCGCAACGCAAGTACAAGCTTGCCCTGCTCCACCATCACAGCCACGCGGTCCTCCGAGCCGTGCTCCGGCTTGCGGTGACGCCGCTGCAAAAACCGCTGGGCGACCGCCTCCCGCGTGATGAGGGCGTTCTGAAGCTTGTGGTGTTGTTCTTCCGCAACATTCTGCTCATTGATGCGGCCGCAGGTGAGTCTGAGTCCGACGAGGTCGCGGACATTGGTCGCTCCACGACTATCACCGAGTTTTCCCGACAGAAGGTGTTGGATTTTCTTCTGACCGCCGCCGCGGGGCTGGGCACGAACTTCGATGTCCAAGATACTGCCATTTCAGAATGTATGTTTGGTCTCCTATACGGCGTCGCCCCGCAAGATATTTACTTGGACACAGGCAAGAGTTCGGCAACGCAAGACGGTTCAGCACAGTCCTCGAGCACGGCTGGTGGCCGAGGCAGTCTCACAGATCTATTGGATATGGAAAAGCGTATCCGGCAAGGGATCTTCAAGCCCACACGCCATAACCGATTTGGCACTATGGTCACTCTGTCTGTGGAAGATAAGTCCAGGCTCAATGTGAGCGGCCAGAAGGCCCTCGCAGGCACAGACATGACCCTCAAGCAGCTCGATGAGGCCAAAAAGTGGCGCAAGCCTTTCCGCAGGTATGAGAATGAGGAAGAAACATGGAATATCAGGATTGCACTGGATCCAGCCGCCCGCGCAGCTGTTCGTCGATTTTCCGACAAATTTCTCGACGCAGCATTCAATGCAATGTTTAAGAAAATTCGCGGCCTTATCGAGCGTGACAACGAGCGGGCCACACCAGCAAACTATGTGCACTATCTCTATTTAGAGGGTTGGTTTCTCCAGAGCGCGCAGCTTCGGCACGCCAAGTCAATCGACTTTCAATTAATTGGCGAAGCTCTAAGCCAGAACAGCGCAATTGTTGTAATGAAACTCATGCGCGCTGGATACGAGCCTGGCGAACACCACAGCAACGATCTTGTTCACGCTGCAATGATCTGCTTCCGGAGTATTTTGGAGGTCATAGAAATCATGAGCCAATCCACGGACGACTGGGCTGATGTGGCTGAAAATATCAAAGCCCGCGTGTTTTATGATGAATCATGGCTCGACTTGTTGGCACAACTACCGAAGACCGCGAGCAAGCGGACGCTCTCTTACGGTTGTGAGACTGTGGAACTTACTCACACCCTCCTCAAAATGCTCGAGAGCTACTCCAAGCAAAATACTTACCTCTTTGTGAAATCCAAACGTGACCGCCAACGCAAGAAGAAGAGCAAAGCCGATGACGGCTCAGCAGACATGGAAGGTTCCGATGATGACGATGCATCTGGCGAATCGTATGAGGAAGCTGCTCGCGTTACCAAGGAACGCAAATTTGAGTTTAAGAGATACGAGGAAAAATATACGTCTGAGCAAGCATTAGACACCTACGAGCGCGTACTGCTTAATTTCAACGATGTCCAACCGTCAAATTTGAAGCACGTTCTTGCTTATCTCCATCGCATGTTCGTCAAGCGCGAAGCTCACGCGCTCTTTTTTCGCCTCAGTTTGATCCGGCAGCTGGTCCGCGTGACATCAAGATCAGATGGCATCCAATATGATACCATTAGACAAGGATTTGACAGATTTTTGGCCTTTTATACCCGAACTCTCATCGAATCTTTAGAAAACACACCAGTCTTGTACACTGAATTACTGTTCAGCAAGCCGAGAGCGCAGCAATACTACCTCAACCATGGCCATGAAGATGCTCAGGCCGTGGTCAAAACGTCAAGCAAAAGTTCTGTCGATCTTGTGTTCAAGGACGAAGGACTCACTAAGGAGCGCAGACTGGCGATCCTAGTTGCTGCTCTAGTCGACGAAGACAAAGTTGAACTTGTAACATGGGTTCAGACCATCCTTGAGCCTCTCGTCGAACAACAAGGCCTTGCCCAGCAACGCCGCATGCTGCCGGCAAATAAACAGCAGCTCAGAGAGATAGCCCGCTATGCCCTGGCAAGGCTTTTCCTCCAAGAGGTCGGTGCCGTGGAGGAGCATCATCGATGGTTTCTTCCCCAAGAACGTACAGCGTTGGAACTGGCAGAGGTTCTGGAATTTATTGCCAAGTACCGAAACGAATCGGTTGAGTTCGAGAACCACGGGCTCGCCATTGACCAATTGCGTCGCAAGGGTGAAGACTTTGTCGAGTCTGAGGAGCCAGAGACGGAAAGCGAGGATGATAGCCTTGATCATTTTGCAGATGCACGTCTGCAGCCACTGCCAGCGGAGGAACTTCTTGCTCGCAAGCTTGCACTCAAGCAGGCTCGTGCAGCTAAGCGAAAATCAAATACTCAAAAGCCAGCCGAACCCAAACCAAAGAAGCGCAAGGCTTCTGATGGAGAAGGCGAGTCTGCAGAGAAAATCAAAGAGGCCAGGGCGGAGGCGGAAGTCCAGGAGCGAGAAAAAATTAAGAGTGCTGCCTTCATCCACGCGTCAGATGATGAGTCGGATGACGAACGTGACCGTGCCTTCTTCGCAAAAGAATTAGGCTACATGCGCAACCGATTGGCTAGTTCCACAAATGGCGAAGCTTCTGCAGATGGTGAGGACGTCACTAATTCAGACGACGCGCTTACTGATAACCAAATCGCACTCAGCCCTGAAACAGAGACAATTGATAGTGGTGATATCAGCAGTCCTGCGCGAGAAAACGGTTCGCCAGCTCTCTCGCTTCAAGTCTCTCCCGTTAGTCCAGGTTTCGCTCCCACGCGCCAGTCGCGGCGCAATGTGATTCTGGACGACGATAGTGATTGAATAGGAGCGTTTTATTTATAAATTGGTCAAAAGCGTCAATAATATTATACACGGGGCCAAACAGGCTACCACCTATGCCGCGTAGTTCCAATTTTTTCGCCATGAACTTTAGCCCAATCGATCTGCGAGTCCAGCTCACTTTCAACAAGGCCAATTGCAACCACCATATCACCTCGAATCACAAACGCTCCGAGCTCTCTTGTGAAGCTCGGTTCTGTGGGCAAAATAACTCTCTCTTGGGCTTGACGTAGCAGAATGTTCGTGTTGAAATCAAAACCATCAAGAATGCCTATAAAGAGGGAGCCATCTGTGCTCAGAACAGATACTTTTTCTGCACGGTTAGTATCCAGCTTTCTGGCTTTAATATCCTGCTTGGGGGAGACTTACGATTCAAGCATGCCTTGAGATCAGACATCGCGAACGATGTTCGGATGAACAGTCATCAACGCGGCCAATCCAGGTGAAAGGTTGTGAGACCCCAGCTGGCTCGTTGGAAAATAAGCACCACGAATGTAGCCAGGCAAGCGCGACGATACCTGACCAAAAGTGCAGGCATTTAGTTTGTGAAAGCTTAGTGTTTCAATCCTAGATTCGGCTTACCTAGGAACCAGAATAAGTATTAGTTATGAGCATATAAATACACGGCAGTACTCTGTTGGAGCCGGTTGTTTTTCTGCCATTTGAGCTTCAGACAGCGCAGTGGGATACCTCACTGCCCTTGGCTGCCTTCACCACAGATTGGACCGTGGAAACGATCATCACCAGGGTTCCAAACACCACGGAGAGGTAGCAGGCAAGCTTGGCCGTGGAGAGAGGTTGCTTGGATGAAAGTTTCAAAAAGCATAACGGAGGTAAAATGTAAGCCATTGTGCACGCTGAGGATGAACCGACAAGCTCAAGGATAATGCCTAGATTACAAGTGAACAGTGCGACTGTCATGGCGGCAGCCACCAACGCCGTCGTCGTGGCAACATGCCTGAATGTGGTCACCGCTTGGTGCGGAAATACATATTCCAAGATGACCTCGCGGCAGACAAATACCTCGAGAGGCAGTGTGGTCACCATGTTGAATCCAAAACAGAATCGAGCCACATTGGCCATCACGTCTGTCATGGGGAAGTTGTTGAGCACATTCCCCTTTGTTTGGTCCCTGAAGCTTAAAAACCCCGCGATTCCTAATATCATGCATGCCACCATGGAGACACCTGTGCTCCAGTGCGTTACCTTGGCGAACCTGTCCATGGTCGGCGTTTTCAAGCTGTCGTATATAAGCAGACTGTTGTGATGGCAAACAAATGCGAATGAAATGACCGACACAGCCTGGAAAAACCCGACGTTGATCGTCCACAAAGGCACAGACATCTTTGCGTCAGAGGGCACCGACGCTGGGCCGCGCACGACGACAACTACGAGGATGACTAGCATCGACACCAGAGCCAGCGCGCTAGCCTTGGCAAGCGCGCCAATGTTCCGGTAGAGCGAGAGCGGGTAGGAAATACCCATTACAAACAGGACAATTACCGGGTTGCGCTGCGTGAGCAGGCTAAGAACCGGTATGTTGTGCAGGCCCGGAAACAGGGCGCGCAGTACGCTGGGCACGGTGTCACCAATGATGATGCAGTAGGCCATGGACCCACCGAATGCAAACAAGCCCTGGGCTAATGACACAGCGACAAGGCCAGGCCGCCCAAAACAGTAGAACACCGTCGACTGGTAAGTCTTTGTCCCGCTGAGTTTGGCGTTGGTCACCATGAGCCGGATGGTCCAGTCAATAGCCACGGTGAGCACGATCAGGAGAACGATGCCCGCTGCCAGGCCCGCCTGGCGCACTGCGTAGGCCTGCCCGATAATCCCGGCTCCGATGATCGAGTTGGCCATGTTCATGAAGGCCATGTGGATGTTGGACTTGGACTTTTCCTCGACAATGCCGACCAGCACCGCGGATGGCTGGCCCAGCAGCCCCACGTGCTGACCAGCCTCGAGCTCCTCCTCCAGCTCGAGAGTCTCCATGGACCCGAACGAGTGGAGCGAGGCGGTACTGTCCACGCTGTCCCGGGGGCTCGACATGGTTCTGGCACAGCTCGGCTGGTGGATTGTTACTACGCAGGCCCCAGCGCGCGTACCTCGCGCAAGGGCAAGGGGATCGGCGCTCTGTGCGGCTCTGCCTGACAGGAGACGACGACAGCCGCGCACGCGCGAACTGGCAGGTAACTGGGGACGCACTCGGCAACTACGACCCCCACCCCCCATACCGGGTATTCGGTTACATATGTTCCTATTGGACTACGATATCCCACATGGTGCCATATGTTAAGATTTATTGTCTATTTTGCAAGCCTAAGCCCGTCAATAGTTAAATATTAGAACATGGCCAGCCCGTCGGCAGGGAATCACGCAAGTCTATACCAGGAACATGGAGCACCAGCGTCTCTCAGGCCCGTTCGTGCGCATTCAGCGTCTGTCTTTGCTCAGTATTTTCTCAGTTACTTCCCGCTTCTCGTCAAGAACGTGGCGAATCCCGAACTGGGTTTCTGTACCGCCATACAAGTGGTAGAAAGGCATGTAGCGGTCCACAAATGCCTGCACCTCGCCGTCCGTCATGCCGGAGCCGCGCTCAGCTCTGAGCTGCCGTTCCTGTTGGACTCGCCAGGTATATACCTGGTCCAGCGTCTGGGCCTGAAGAAGCACCCCGTCGTCCAGCAGGTTCCACACGGGCACGTATTCGCGGGCGAGCGATTTGTTGATCTGGACAAAATGCTCAGTACTAAGTTGATCTGCCCAAGGATGCGCTTGATCAGCGAGCTGAGCGAGCTTGTCCGCCAGTTCGAGTTCTTCCAGCGGCTGGAAGCCAAGGAACCACCCCTCGAGAAGCACAAGCTGGTACGGCTCATTACTCGACCCAACAGGGATGGAGTCTATTCTGTCTCCACGGCCACCGTGTGCCGACTTGTCGTACTGTGGAAGCAGTGCAGGCCGACGCTGACGGAGTTCGTGCAAGACGCTGGCGAGCAGCGCCGTATCGTGAGTTCCAGGAGGGCCGCGCCCGGAGAGAAATGGGTTCCCGCGCTCAGCCAGTGCATTCTGCTGGCTGAAAGAGAGATAAAAATCGTCAATGGATAACGCCAGCGTCCTGATTCCCCGAGCATTGAGGAGTTTGGCGGCCATGCGGGTGGCGGTGGTCTTGCCCGAGCCTTGGGGCCCCGACACGCCAATAATCGCGGCTCTGCCGCTTCGACTGGCTTCGTCTGCCGCCCTCCTACCCACATCTACAATGTCACGGACCACGCACGAGGCGTCCTGGCACTGTTGCACCGGGTTGGCCGATTGGTCGGCCGGTTGGTCGGCCGGTTGGTCTGGCATGAGGGCAGGGGCAGCCGCGGGAAATCCGGGGTAAGCGCGCCGGCGCTTTGAAATGCATTCGGCAGCAGCGAAGGGGCCAGCGAGGGACAGGCAGCTATATATGACAGCAGGCATGGCGCTTTCGCTCCGCAGTTTCGTTTGGTGCTCAAATCCTTGTCAGCCCCTCAACTTTATCTTGCGGCACCGCCCTGCAGTTCGTTCAGCGGCCCGACGGCCCTGCTTGGTCTACTCGTTACGTCGTATCTACAGGGAGCCCTTTTCTTTGAGCTTAGCAACAAACTCATCGGCCGTGCCCACGCGCACGCCGGCCTGGCGAGCGGGCGGCTCGGTCACTTTGAGCGTCTCGAGCCGCGGCGCCAGGTCAACGCCAAGGCTGTCGGCAGTCACCGTCTCGAGCGGCTTCTTTTTGGCCTTCATGATGTTGGGCAGCGACGCATAGCGCGGCTCGTTCAGGCGCAGGTCCGCCGTCACGACGAGCGGCAGCTTTGCCCGCACGATCTCCTCACCCCCGTCGACCTCGCGGCTTACTGTCACGCTGTCGCCGTCGACAGTAACCGAGGACGCGAACGTGGCCTGCGGCCAGCCAAGTAGCGCGGCGAGCATCTGGCCAGTCTGGTTCGCATCGTTGTCGATTGTCTGTTTGCCCAGAAGCACGAGGTTCGAACCGCGCTTGGCCACGAGCTCCTTCAGCACCTTCGCTACGGCCAGCGGCTCAGGGTCGGCGCCCTCGCCGACGTCCACAAGCGTCGAGTCGTCGGCACCTTTGGCGAGCGCGGTGCGCAGCACGTCCTGTGACTTCTTGCCGCCCACGGAAACCGCGTGGATGTTTTCGATCGCGCCGGCATGCTTCTCGCGCAGCTTGAGCGCCTCCTCCAGGGCAATGTCGCAGAACGGATTGATGCTGAACTTCACGCCTTGGGTCTCCACGCCGGTCTGTGCCTTGTTAACGCGCGGGCGGATGGCCGAATCGATCACGCGCTTGACCGGAACAAGCACTCTAACTTTGGACATGGCTGGCGGGGTGTGCTCGGGTGTGTCTCGGTTGTGGAGAGGATGGGAAGCTGTGGGGGAGAGCCGCGGTGAACGACGGGCCATGATTCGAATGCTGGCACCCTAACCCCCGACTGCCGGCTCGGCGCCTGGGGAAGCGGCCAGATAGGCTGCTGAGCCGGTCCCGCTTGGGGGGCCGCCAGTTTTTGTTTCGACCCGACTAGGGGAGGCAAAGCAAATCTAGCATAACCATACTGTCTGCTCAAGAGTCTCGGCGAAACTGTCAGCCGGGTCTGTCGCTCGCTCCTCCGACCACAGAGGGCTGGCCCACGCAGGTTCGCCAGTCGGGCCGCCAGGGCCGCCAGGGTCTCGAGGGCCTGTCCCAGCAGTAGGCGTCTGCGAGATCTTGGCGCGCGCAGCACAGCAGCTCATGCGGAACCCCTGCTGCTGCCAACGGGACCTGACCGAGAGCCGGCTGGGATGACACAATCGAGGGTTGGCTGATCTGGCTGGCATCGCGCACCGGTTCATACGCTTGATCTCGCATCAATGTCGGAAGTCGTTATTCTCGGATCAGGCATCATTGGCCTGTACACCGCCCTGGTGCTCGTCCGGCAGTCGCCGGGCGTCACGGTCACCGTCATTGCCGACCACCTGCCCGGCGATCTATCCATCAACTACACCTCGCCCACTGCGGGCGCCAACTGGTCGTCAAGCATTTCTGGCGATGATCCTGCGGCCCTGGACTACGACAGGATCTCGTTTCTTGAGCTGGGCGCCCTCTTTCGGGATTACGGTGCGCGGGCGGGCCTGGAGCGCCTGCCCACCACGGAGCTTTTCGGCCAGGCCATGTCCAAGAGTAAAATCGAGAGCCTGCGCAGCTTCATTCCTGACCTGGAAGAAATAACCGACGAGGCCTACCTTCAGGAGCACGGTGCCAAGTCCGGCGTCCGGTACACAACCTACAACTTCTATGCTCCACTTTTCCTCAAGTTCCTGCACGGGCATCTGCAGGGCCTGGGTGTCACATTCCTACGCAAGCATCTGAGCAGCATTTCCGAGGCTTTTGGACCCAGAACTGACGTAGTTTTCAACTGTACCGGCGGTCAGGCCGGGAGGCTTAGCGATAACTCCGACAAGTCGTCGTACCCTATCCGCGGCCAGGTGGTGGTTGTGCGCGCGCCGCATATTCGCGAAAACCGCAGCTTGTTTGTCGCGGGTCACCCACCGACCTATATTATCCCGCGGCCTCATTCCGGTGGTCGGGTCATTCTGGGTGGTTTTTATCAGGAAGGCGTTCACACCGCAGATACGTTCTCTACTGAGACGGCGTCGATTTTAGATCGCACTACCAGGCTCATGCCAGAACTTCTGACCCATGGTCCTCCTGAAATCCTCGACGAGCGTGCGGGCCTTCGTCCAGGTCACCCAGGAGGAGCTCGCATCGAAAAGGAGAACATTGCGGGCAAGCCAGTGATTCATAATTATGGTGCTGCGGGAACGGGGTTCCAGGCAGGCCTTGCTATGGCTCTCAAAGCCGTCTCGCTATATCTTCCCTCGCCCCGGCTTTAATAAATGTCTGATTTCGTTGGCCTGTTCCGTAAGTGTATGTTATCAGGGCAGTTGCCCGGCAGCATGTAAGTATATAAGGTATCCAGACGTATGCGTTTGGCAGATAATATCTTGTCATATTTCGACGTCTTTTATGATGCTCGGCTTTTTGGGTTTTAAAGTTTGGTATTAAGGCATTTCAATTTATTTTTCCTAAACTTATGAAGTTAGGAGCTTTGCTTGCGAAATGCTCTAACTACGAATACCAATCAGCATGCACAAAGCGTATCAAGACAGTCGAACCCAAGACGTGCTGGACATGGCCGCCGCTGGAGGGAACCTTAACAATTTCAATTAGCGAACATATAGGACCAGCCCGCAGATTGAATTGGCCCATATCTCTGTAAACCCGGGGCTGTCTCCATGGGCGTGTCCTGTGCATGGTCATGCGATGCATTACGTTGCCTGCTATGGCGCGCGTAAGAGAAAAAGGCTTATATATTGACTTAATTAAGATAAATAAACTACGACAAGGTACCACGCTGCCGCTTCATATCCTCAATACGCTTTTTAAGCTCAGAAGTTACCTCGGCAGCTCGACGCCAGTTTTCCTGGCTCTTCTCGCGGGAGGACAGACGCGTGTCACGGCTGGGTGAGCCATCAAAACCTTGAAGTGGTCTCGGGGAGCGTGGCGTTCCTAGCATGATCATTCGGCTGGAGCGGCGAGCGCTGTCGAGATCCATCTTGGCGCTGTTGGCTGCATCGCGGTCACCACCACTAAGGCTCATCTTGTTCATACTACGAACAGCACCGTCCATCCCCAACTCGCGCATGCCGTTATCCAAAGACCTACTCTCTAGCTGAAGTCGCATCTGGTGCATTTCAGATTGGAGCGTCTCAAATTGGAGTTCCAAATGCCGGACTTGCTGCTCCGCCGTTTGGCGCAAAGAGCGCTCTTGGGCTAATTCACGTTGGAGGATTTCTTTCTCTTGAGTTACTACCAACTTTTCCCGCCTAAGCATATCAATCTCGGCACTCTGCTGCCTCTCGCTAAGAGATTCTCTAGAGGCACCACTTGCGATTGGAGCTATGGGACGGCTCGTACGCTGCCCAGAGCCCAGCGTCGTCGATTCGGATGGTGTTTTGAGTGGGCTCACTAGCCGCCTTCGCGCAGCATCGGGTTGGCGCGCGGGTGTGAACTCTGCACCATGTACAGTACGAGCGCCCGGCTTTTTGATGGGTGTGCCAGCCACTCTTGTTCTCGCAGACTGAGGGCTCGCTGCCATGCGGGCCACGCTCGATCCAGCAGACGCCCCCGACGACCCGGTGACATTCCCAAGAGCACTTCTTTTGACCCCGGTTCCGCTAGTCGCACCCACTTTAGCTGCAACATTTCCCGAGCGGGCTGCTGCTGGAGCTGCCGTGGTTCGGCCAGGTCTGGTGCCATTTGACGTCTCTCCAACTGAAGCGGCAGCCACAGGGGCGGCAGCCTTAACAACGACAGTTGCATTTTTAGCCGCCTCAGCAACCTTCTTCTTTCGAATTTCGTCAAGGCTGGCAATCATAGGGCCAAACGCTCGCTCGCCCACCAACTTCATGAGCACCCCGAGCAAGTTCGCTGCGGCCTGGCGTACAGGTTCTTGGATGTCAGACATCAACTTGACTCCCGAAGCCGAAAGTTCTTTGATTTCCGCAGGAGGTGGTGCCGTACGGCTGGTACTGAGGGCTTTGCTAAGAAACCTTAGAGCCTCAATTTTGACTTGAGGCGTTTTGTGAGTCAGTGCACCTACTAAGTACTGGACAAGCTCACTCAGGGATGTGGATGCAAGAACAGCATCAAGTGTTTCAGTCACAGCCTCAGTGACCGCAGGCTTCTTTTCCTTGAAGCGTTCGATAACCGGCGGTAGGACTGTCGGAACATAGCGGGAGAACCCCCGGCGGAGCCCTACCGCAAGCTCCTTGATACAGACAATTGCCTGGGTAGCGCACATAATATTAGCATCTTTCTGGATAGGGCGCACTAGTAGAGTGATTAGGTGGGAGAAGTCTTCCTCGGCAATTCTGGGCACATTTAAGATATTGGCCAGTGAATCTAAGGCCTCCTTACGCTCTTTCCACTTCGCGGAGCCTAGTGAGACATCCAGGTCATTAGGCACCTTCTTCAGGACTGAAACAGGATCCAAGAGATCGTACGGGTCCAGCTCATTGCCGCCATGAGCCCCCATATCCACGTCTCCCGAATCATCCAGCGCGGTGGGGTCTTGACCAGAAGCAGAAGCCGCAGCCACCGCGGCCGCCTGAGACCGCAACAAGCGTACTTGCACAGGGGATCCCTCTCCATCAGACTTGACGAATTGCTCCTCGAGAGCTTTCAGTTGCACGGGTTTGATGCCATCCAGTGAAGCGTGCATGACCGCCAAGCCAAGCCACCGGTACATGAGCACGCTCAGGCGGGTGGCTTCGTTGCGAACGTTACGATCTGTGTGTGCAAATAGCTGCGGCAGGGTCTTCAGCGTCTCCTGTGGGGGAACTGTCTTAGCACCAAATTGGGTATATATGTCGACGAGAAGAGCCGTGGCAGCTGTCACAACTTTGGGCAGTTTCGATGTGAGTAAAGGTAAGATGTCATTGAGAATTTCGGCAGGATCGGATGATATTTCCAGAAAAAGCAGAGCCGCGTTAGAAGTGGCTGCTTTTACGCTAGGCTTTACCGCAGTAAAGCCCTTTTCCAGCATTGGTCGGAGAACCAGCCCTCGAACCTGCGAACTGGCCACCTTGCCATCACCAAACTCAAGAAATGCAGCCAAAGCTCCAATACCCGCATCAAGAGCGGCCACATTGCTGTCTGTTGCAGCGGCCTTCAGCAAGCCGGGCGCGGCCACAAACTCAGCAAAACACTCAGCGTCAGGGCCCGGCGACTGCGAAAACTGGGCGGTAACCTGCTTGTAAGCATCCTGGCGAACGCTCCATTTCGAGTGATTCCATCGCTCTAGCAGCGGCAGACCGCTGAAATCCTCCTCACTGGCCATGGCGTGTCACACGAGGGTCAGAAATAATTTAGATATTGGTCGTTATGCGGCTTTGTTTACTTACGTCTCGGTTACTCAGCTGGCACAGTCTGCCGACTCACACCTGCATGAGGCAGCGGCACGAGCAGGGCGAGCAGCGCGTGAGCGTACCAGCCACCAATCATAGATGCAGTTCCGCGTGATGTTTCACTTTCTAGGCCCTTGTAAAAATTAAAATAGCTTAAGGCCACTTTCGCTTTTGTTATGTAACGTCAAGTGCAAGAATGAGCGTGGGGATCCTCGTACTTGCTGGTCGAGAAATACACCCGGCCCGCAAACTGCTCCCCCGGCCCGCTGGACCGCTGCAATCGAGCCCAAAGGTCTTTTTGCTTCCACAAAATCCACAAACGCTTGTAAATTCAAAAGAAAATGTAGACTAAGAGTGACCAAATAGCAGTCAAGCCTCGTGCAGCCTTAGCTGGACAGAGATTTTGAAGTCACTCGAGTGTATGGGAGTCGTCGATAAAGCCAACCGCTACCGCATTCTGTTTATACTGTCACCACCACTGTGCCGAAGATTTGCAGCAATAGTAGCTGAGTAGCAGCCATGTCTTAGTGGAGAACTCGCTGGCCGGGCCGCGCAAGCCATCAAGCCCAACGGCGGCTCAAACAACCGTCGCTTCTCATCTAGCGTTTCAGATCAAAACCCCAGTTTTCTTCGCCGGGCCGGGTCTCGTAGTAGCGAGCTAGGTCCACGCCATGCTGGTTATGGTGCACAAGATTGAACCACGGGAGCACTGCGAGGTTGGTCACCGCGTATGTCGAGTTGCGAGCGGCCACATTTTGGATCCACTGCGGAAGCGTGCTCTCATCTGTGCGGTAGGGTGGGAGGCCCTTGGCCAAGCGGCTCTTTATCTCGTAGCGGTCTTTAGCGACCTCCCGGGCGTTTTCGTTGACGCCCTGGAAGCGCATCCACGATACAGCATACTGATTCAGAAACCCGCCAATAAAACCCAGAGCGCCCGCAGCCCGTAGCCACCGCGCTGGCACATGGACACGTTTGCCCTTGGATGACGCGGCGTCGGCAATGGCCAAAAAAGCCGGGCCCGAGGCGGTGAACAAGCCCACCTTCAACCAGTCCGAGGGACGGAAGTAGCCAACCACGCGGGAAAAATGAGGATCCAGGTCAATGATCTCGTACTCTGCATTGTGCAGCACTGTGTTTGCGGTCGCTTTTTGCGTCGACATCGTCAGGGGCTAATTGGGCTGTACGAAACTGAGATTCGCCTGTGCCGGCCAGTTTGTCAGCCGCCGCGATTATACACGGCCTACGATTGGAGAGGTGCAGGACCGAGCACAAAATGGAGGAATAAACGTTAGCTGGGGCCCAAGAGCAAGATTATTGTTACCAGATGGCAAGCTCATATCTATGGCTATATCATTTACCGTTCTCAGGGAAAACAATGTTATTTAATATGTACGATGTAGCACCTGCTATGCCACCTCCGCACAGCGAGCACACTGCGCATTCTACTCCCAGCTACACACACAAGATAATGTGCAAGCTCGCGTGCAAGGGGCGAGCTCGAGTTCCCAGGCACACCCACTCGCAAAGCCATCAAAGTGCATAGTCAAAAACAAATGCAGGATAAAGCCCGCAGCCGCTAGACCCGGAAACACTAGCACTACATCATAACCCAATTTTGCTTTTCGTTCATATTAGTACTTTAGACTTATATATGCCAAATAGGGGCCCAATCGCATTAGCGAGAAGTGGGCTGAACGCGGGCAGGGGCACCCTTGGCCTGCTGCTTGGAAACTTTGGGAGCGTTGGCGCGAGCAAGCTTCTTCTTCTCCTCGTTAGCCTTCTTCTGCTCCTTGGCCTTAGCAATGGCCTTTTCCCGCTCGGCCTTGCGCACGTCGGGCTTGATGGAGCGGCGCTCCTTAATCACGTCAAGGGAAGCACCAACAACAGCGCGCTGGCTCTTGACGGTCTTGCGCGTACGACGGCGCTGGACCTCCTCAATGGTGCCCTTCTTGTGTTGGCGGCGGTAAAGCACAGTCCATGAAATACGACGGGGGTTCTTGCGTTGAGCGAATAGCGATGCCGACTTGGAGCTGAAAAAGCGGAAGACCTTGGAGTCACCGCGCACAAAGAGCTTACCGCGACCAGGGTAGATCTTGGTTCCCGAGAACGTGTCGACCTCAATCTTCATTGCTGGTTAATGGGTGACCGCTCAGCATTGGGATAGTGCGAGTTGGTCAGTGCAGCACGAGTTCCCGTGACTGTGTTTAGCCCTAATGAGAGGGCCAGCCTGGCGGGCCCCCTCTTGCAGCAGTGGCATGCGCCATGCGACATGCTATAGCCTGGGACATTAGCTGCATTAGGGCTCTAGGGCAGTGCCCTAATTTTTTTCACCGGACCCCGGCTGCATCAAAGTCCACGCTCTCTCCCTTGGTGTGACACTTCTTCATACAGCCGGAGCAGTAGAACCCCTGTCGAGATGGCCCCTAAATCTAAGAAGAACTCCGATAACATCAACTCCAAGCTCGCTCTTGTGATCAAGTCCGGCAAGTACACGCTCGGCTACAAGAGCACGCTAAAGGCTCTGCGTCGTGGACAGGCTAAGCTGGTCATTGTTGCTGCCAACACCCCTGCTCTTCGCAAGTCCGAAATTGAGTACTACTCGATGCTGTCCAAGACCAATGTGCACCACTTCCAGGGTGGCAACAATGAACTTGGTACTGCCTGTGGTAAGCTTTTCCGCGTCGGTGTTCTCACTGTGCTGGACGCCGGTGACTCCGATATTCTTGCGGCTTCTGAGTAAGACCAGAAGTCTTGTAAGCGTCATTGCATTTGAAGCTTTACCTGCTCTTTCCCTATGGTCTTAATTCTGTAGATATTGTGTATGTCAAGCTTTAATGAGTTGGTATTTGATGTTCTCCTCTGGTGCTCAGGCTACGAGGCTCTCGAAGAGAGCGGTCAACAGAGCAAGGCCTATGGCTGACAATTCTATTTTGCTGGCCCTATTAGCAACAAGTGCTGGTGGTGAGATATTGTGGTTTGTTGATGGCTGAATTGCCTGTGAGTTGAGCTGGGTTGGCGTGTCCACGAGAGACATACTGTGGGTAAGCACTCCATTACCACTTTGGCTGTTCGTGGTCTGCCAGCCAGTTGTCGTAACAAGTGGGGTACTCTCTGTGTGACTAGCCCCGACATCAATGCTAACAGATGCCTGCGTAAGAGAAGGCTCGATCAGGAATGTATGGTCTTCTGTCGCCGTCGTGAGCACCACACGACTACCTGTGGCCAGAGGGGGGCCGGAGATCAATTCAAAACTGCTGGTAGCAATTGTGGAATGCTGCGCTGAAGCTGGTGTCAATTTCTGGGCCGGCAGGGACCAATATGGATAGTTTGACTGCCCACTTGTACTTGTGCAAGTACTAGTAGCTGGCCGAGTAACAGAAACTGTAGTGATTAGGATGGTAGAGCGGCTAAATGCCGACGGGGTAGCGACATGTTGAGAGGGAACAGACTCTTGTTTTGAGCCTCCTGTAAAGCTTTGACGAGATATGCATACATACTCTGACGGTTTGTTGCATTGGCTCAAAGGATTCAAACAGTACTGAGCAGCAGCTGTCGCGATAATTCCACTTTCGATACCACCCAGTTTTCCGCAGTCGATCGTAAAATTTGTTAGAGTGGCCGAAGATGAGACTTTCATAACCGGAACACTGGGCACTGTTGCTCGCGAGCTTTTAGCCGATGTCTGTGGGATAGTCGCAGTTGCATTTCGGCTCCCTGTTTTGTTTGGTTGAATCAACGAGGTTAGTGGGGAGTGGAGTGTGCTCTGCAGCGACGATGGAATAATTGCATCAGTAGTCGGTATGCGTTGGGGGTCGGAGGTGAAAGTAGATATTGTGTCGGAGACGGTAGCTGAGGGATGAGTGGAGGTGGATGAAGAGGTCTGAGACGTTAGCAGAGTTGAAGAGGTTAATGGCGCGCTCGTTTGCGATAAAGAAGTAGCTGGCTGACTCAATGAAGAAGACATGGTCTGAGTATGATTCGATACAATTGAAGCGGTCACTTTTGTCACTAGGGTCACTTCAGGTGTTACGGATGGGGAGAGGGCGAAAGACCTCGCCGTGCTGGTGGAGCCACTAGTGCTCGTTGGCCAGGAGTGTATATCAGTCGTTACCGGTTGGGTCCGCAAAGAGCCAGTTGTAATGCCCTCGGTACAGTTGCAGTGAGAAAATGTGAGTGTACCAGGACCAGTGATGGTGAACACTTGACCATTGACAGTCATTGTGACAGGATTCAGAGAAGTAGAGCTCACATCGGCTGCGATGCCACCCGGCAAGCATGCCCATGTAAAAGCCAGGAGAATGTTGAGATTATAGCGGAGATTCATCTTGACTGCAAAAGATGCTTCCTGGTAGCTCTTATAGAGAGTCCTGCATGAACAGCTGCTTGAGGATCTATCAATTTAACTGCATCTGTGCAGCTAGAGGTAGTACGGAATTACGACCAAACAGGTAATCCCGTTGGCCCAAGAAGTCGGCGTTGGCAGTTGTCGCATAAGATTTATTCTGACATCAATTTGAGTAATACTAGCATATTTCTGCTCGCTACTTGTGAAAATATTTGTGGTTTATTGTTTGTTGTAGCCCGAGCTGCCGCGCATGCCTGCATATACCCATGCAGACAACGCTGATCCCAGCGGCTGAAGAAACGCGGCTTTATGAGCATAACTGAGGTAGTCTATCAGAGATTCTCGTGGTCATTGGAGCTAATCCATCGGATTGGGACATTCGAACCATTTTAAGAGGCTTCAAGCATGGGTGTTTAGCAGATGGGCGTTGTTAGTCGCATTTTACAAGACGAAACTCTGCCTGAGTTGGCTCCGACGTCAATCTCAGGCTCACCTACAGTGGGTCCAACATGCGAATTAGGAGTTCTCTGCTGGTGTTAAAATCCTCAGGACTAGGCTGTGGCATTGGAAATTACTATATATGGCAATATATGCCCCAGTGGTGATGCGTCGCCCAGAGGCAGCTATGTAGTTCTGCGGGCCCGGCATGCATTGCATGTCGTTTGATGTGCCGCATGGCATGGTGACTAAGAAAAGCAGAACGGATGTAGATAATATGCATCCATGTGGGTCGGCGGGTCGACTATTGTGCTAATCGACCTCTGAAGTAGCAAGAATCCTAGGGTTTTTACATTATTATACACAATGTTCATAGAATTAGTCCATTTGACGATGTGTTTTACTCTTTGAATAAGCGAGGAACGTGCCTCGACGCATGCATACCTGCACTTACTCAGACATCCTGCAGCCTCGTGTTTTAGATTTCAGAACCTCCTCACGCCGAAGCTCCCAGCGAAAGGTACTTAATCAACCGCCCTGCCTGTCTCGCACTTCCGCTCCACATCGTACTGTGTTGTTCCAAACCGAAATGACGACCATCCGCCGCACTCTAGATTATCGAAGCGGGGGTCACCAGCCGCGCGATGTAGAATTCGAGGTGAGTGAAGAATATGATCTTCATGAAATCATCGGCGAAGGTGCCTATGGAGTCGTTTGCTCAGCTACCCATAAGCCCAGTGGTCAGCGGGTCGCCATCAAAAAAATCCACCCTTTTGAGCGGCCAATGTTTTGCCTACGAACACTGCGGGAAATAAAGTTGCTGCGTCATTTTAGCAATGAGAACATCATCTCGATTCTCGACATACAGCGGCCGGCGACGTTTGAGGCGTTTCATGATGTATACCTCATCCAAGAACTCATGGAGACAGATATGAGCCGGGTAATTCGTACCCAGATGCTGTCTGATGATCACTGTCAGTATTTCCTGTACCAAATTCTCCGTGCGCTGAAAGTGTTACACTCGGCGAATGTCCTGCATCGGGACCTTAAGCCAAGTAACCTTCTTCTGAATGGTAACTGCGACCTAAAAGTGTGTGATTTCGGACTTGCACGGTCAGCAGCGACCACTGGAGATGCGAACGTCGGGTTTATGACTGAGTACGTGGCCACACGGTGGTATCGAGCCCCGGAGATTATGCTGACGTTTCAACACTACACAAAGGCTATAGACATGTGGAGTGTTGGATGTATTTTGGCAGAGATGTTGTCTGGCCAGCCTTTATTTCCGGGCAAGGATTATTGCGATCAGCTTTCTCTAATTTTAGAGGTCTTGGGCACGCCGAACAATGAGGATTATTACAATATCCAAAGCAATCGGGCGAGGCAGTATATCCGAAGTCTCCCATTCCGGCGCCCTAAAAAGTTTCAGGAGATGTTTCCACGAGCTAATTATTTAGCTGTCGACTTGTTAGCGAAGATGCTCACGTTCAGCCCGCAGCGCCGCATCACCGTGGAGCAGGCGCTGGAACACCCATATCTGGCGCAGTACCACGATCCAAACGATGAGCCTACCGCACCGTCAGTACCCAAAGAGTTTTTCGACTTTGAAAATGGGGATGAAATCCCGATCAATGATCTACGTCGTCGTATTTACGATGAAATTCTCTCGGGGCTCGATGCCGGAGAAACAGTCGACGCCAAAATGGGAGATGACGTAGATGCGCCAATTCCCCAGCCTGTTCAGCCTATCGCTGCCGATGCCTGAGCCTCAAACTCGGATGTGCGGAATTTTTGTGGCCGTGTATTAGGCTATCTTCTACACTTTGGCCTCTGTTGTCCATTTTTTTTATTGCATACAGGTATTTAGAGCAACTTATAAAGCGCCTCTACTCTGAGTTATCTGCGCGCAACTGAGGGTGTGCAAGGGCAGATCTGCACACGATTTCCGACCAGTGGAGCTGGATTAGAACGGTTTGGGCTCACGTCTCAACCTTTTTTGGCCAGCAAACGGCCCCGCCACATGCCCCTGTCACATGCCCCGCAAGGTTGATGCAACGGGCGGCATGTCTCGGCCAGCTCCAGGCGCTCAGAGCAGGCCTGCGGCCCTTGCGACTGCGGCAGAGCAGGCACGAAATTAAAGACCGGTTCCCATTGCCGCCGCTTGGGCCGGTCTCGGTCCCGCAAGCAGAGCATTGGGATACGGGCGGCATTTCAATAGAACTCTTCTAACTGAGCTATTTATTCTCGGCAGGCGCTCGGGCAGTATGTGAAGGCGAGGTTATGGAGGGACGCACGCGCCACATGCCATATAGAAGAGATTGGTGGTGTTGGGCCCGGGCTCGAACCAGTGATCAAGGCGCCGAGCGGGAAGGGTGTTGAGCTGGGCGGGAGAGGGGCGTACAAGATGCCCAGGGGCAGGGCCAGCTGGCAGCGGCGGCCTGGATATTCTCTGCCAGATTTCCGGGCCATTATTTCCCACGAATTAGTACGGCTCCTCGTCGCTCGAATCATCGGGCTCGTAGCCCACAGGCGCGAGCCCCGGAGTGAGCCCCGGGAAGACCGGCTGGGACCGAGCCTTTTTGACGGCCGTGGGTCGTGCGGCCAGCTTGGAGGCAATATCCGCCTTGAGTAAGGCCTGAGCCGGCGAGCCCGCGGCGGCCTGGAGCCGGGCCAGCATATTCAGGCGCCGGGCGGCGCGCGCAGCAGCACGGTTCGCTGGATCGGCGAGGCTCTGCTCCCGGGCCGCGCGATGAGCCCGCTCCTTTTTAGCTCGCCGCTGGCTGCGCGAGTCGCCGCGGCGGGTCCGCGCAGCGTCGGCGTCGAGCGTGCGGGCTAGCAGGCGGTCCAGGGCTTTGGACATGGATCGAGGCGGCCGAGCGGCAGCAGCAGGTAGTGTGTGGTCGAGGAGGGCGCCAGGAGCCAGATACAGCGTGGTGTACTTGGGCTGTGCGTGCGCTGGCGTTGGCGGAGCTCCTTTCAGGCAGAACAGGGACGGATTCGCTGCGATGCACAGAGCCCAAATTTAATTTTTGTGCTGCCCTGCCCTGGCCCCATCCCACCATGATGTGATCTGCTGACGCAGCTGGTGGAGAGGCACACTGCTCGGGAACCTGAAACACGGCCCCTGCCCTGGGCAGCGCGAGGCAGGCCCCGGGGTCTGGTGAGGGTCAGGGACGACCTGCGCGGCAGCGCGTAGGTGTTTCTCTTCGTGCTGCTCCAGTGTCTAACAATCCCATCCCAGACCCACGCCGCTTCTGCCTGGGCCGTCTCGGCCGTGTCTGATTTCAAATCGCTGTCCTAAGCACGGGCAGAACTCTCTCCGTACCGGGGTCTGCCATACCTGCCGGGCTCCTTGCGGGCTAAGAAAGCGTCCTGCTTATCGTCCGGCTGTCACTCGGTAGCGCGGTATTTTCTCCCGCCAGCGGATACAAACAAGAGCCTACAGCTATTCTGGCTGGTTTGCTATCCCCGCAGTGCATAGTGGGCCATTGCCTCGTTCTTGTACCCGCCCGCGGTTCCTG
>JAKTUW010000095.1:0-30985 GCA_030556915.1 Wickerhamiella qilinensis
GAGAGAGAGAGAGAGAGAGAGAGAGAGAGAGAGAGAGAGAGAGAGAGAGAGAGAGTAAAAAGGAAATAATAAATACAAACGTCAATACGTACATCAAAAAGATAATATTATAAAAAAAAAAAAACACAGCGTGCATGCAAAGAAGCCCTCCGGCCCGCGGAGATTTAGCGGCTCGGTCGTGACGGTGGGCTGTCCTGCTGGGCCTCTGCCAGCGCGTTGTTCAGCGCGCTGTGCGTGTGCTCGCCGTGCCGATCTTGATCTGCTCGGGTCGCACGTGCCCGCGCCCGCGCTGGCGGTCCCACAGATGGCGACACACTGGCAGGGCCACGAATGGTTTCCGTCGGGCTGCCGTTACGTGTCTTCGAGCCCGGTCTCCGGCCCTGCTGCTCATCCTGTGAGCGCTCCGTAACGTCCGTAGTGTCTGTGTCTTGGTTGTCGTCGGCGCCATCGGCGTCGGGCTGCCCTGTTTCCGTTCCGGTTTCGTGCTCGGTGCCAGCGGGGCTTTCATCCTCTTCGGCTTCAGCTTCAGCCGCGCCGTCCTCGACGATTGCGGCGCGAATAATCTCTTGAGAGCCAACCAAGACAGTAGCGCCCGCGCTATTCCGGCTGGCCCGGCGCGAGCCTCGCTGGGAGCGGCGGCCCTCCGGGTAGGGAGGCGGCAGCGGCGCCATGGCAATGGCCCCGTCGGCGTCTAGCGGAGAGTCCACGGACGAGAACGACGGTGGGTGCCGTGGCGGGGTCCTCGGAGTCGGGACGAGGAGTACTGAGTCGTTCTGGTCCCCGTAGGCCGGCGGTGGCGCCATGGTGCCCTGGGCGGGCGCCAGGCCCCACTTCTTGACGTTGGCCTCAATAAATACAAACCCGGCCTGGCCAAAGTTGACGACGACGTTGCAGGGCCCAGTGGCGCCCACTGTAGGGAATAAATTAATCCGCATGCCCTGCACGACGTCCTCAAGCCGCTTGCCGTTGTGCGTGAAAAACACCGTGCCGGTGCGGGGCCGGTAGCCCACGCCGACCACATCGCCCGGCAGCATGGGCCGGCCGTACTTGGGCGCCTGGAAGGGCTGGTTGAGCCGGCGCACGCCGCTCGACTCGTAGGCAACCGAGTAGCGGTGCATGCCCGGCAACCGGAACTGCGGGTACGGCTTGGTCGTGAGCCCAACAGCCAGCCGCGTGTCGCGCGGCAGCTCGTAGATCTTGACTTCCCAGTAATACACCTCGTTCTGCTTGGGTAGTGGGAGATTAGTCTGGACGCAGCCGACCGTCTCGGCAAACTCGATCTCGGTCTTGTTCTGTACCACAATGAGCTGCCGGCCGTACTCGTAGGGGAACTCCCAGGCGCCCACGCCGGCGTCCTGGATCATCATGTACTGGCCGAGTGAGATGTCGGTGTTTAGGGAGTGCGGCGGGTTATGCTCGATCCAGCGCTTGGCTGCGAGATACGACTCGCGCGAGCGGTCGTCCATGAGCTCGAGCGCCTGCTCCTCGTCCTTGCGGAACTCCTCGAGGTCGTCGAACGCCCCCGGCAGCCCGTCGCCCAGCCGCACGCTGCTCAGGTCGGCGCACAGCCAGTACCCAAGCAGAAACACCAGCATACTTGCGATGGTGACCAGGAAGGACACCACCATGCTGAACAGCGTCTCCATCACTGCGTCGGGCACCATTGACAGCAGCAACAAGAGGATGGAAGGTCGAAACGGTTCCCGCTGTGGGGAACTGCGGTACGCCTTGACTAAGTCGGCCGGCAGCTGGGATTAGGTAGGGCCAGGCAGCCAGCCGGGCAGGCGAGCGAGCGGTAAGGGCACGACGGTTCGCAGGCGGTCGCCGAGCCTAAGCCGCAGCAGCACGCACAGCACAGACAGCACCGCCCAACCAGCGAGTTGGCAGGGCCATTGCAGCGTCGCTGCAGATACTTGGGCAGCTTGTCGTACATACAGCTACATTTATGTCGTTTTATTTACCCCTTTCTGGCGCTCACGCCTTTGCGCTCTTCGCTTGGCTGAGCTGGCTGGGCTTCTCGCCATCAGTCTCCGCTTCGGTCACCGGTTCGGCGGCGTCCGCTTCGTCCTCGGTGTCCGTGTCGAGGTCGCTCAGATCGCTCTCCTCGATGTCACTCTCATCCTTCTCGTCGTCGTCCTCCTCCTCGGGCGCCTCCTCGTTTTCGGCCGACTCGGTGACGGCCGGCACGTTCCGGAGCTCCACAGAGATCCGCTCGTCAATGTCGCAGCCAAAGTACCCTGTGTTCAGCAGCTTTAGCCGAAAGCGAACGGTGCCAATCTGGGACGGCATTTGCGAGAAAAACTGCACCGCAAAGGTGCCAATCGTGATGTTGTCACCGTTTGCCAGCTCCTTGTTTGACAGCCTCAGATTGCTCAAGTCAATGTGTTCGAGCCGAATCGGGACAGAGACAAATCGCGGGTCACGCTCGTTGGCCACGTAGGCGTGCCAGGCAGGCAGCCACTCGCCCGGAAAGTAGGCACTGTTCACATTGGGTACCTTCGGACCCTTTTTGTTTGTGGCAAGTGGATCCAAAGTGGTCGCCACGGCACTGTTCGCAATTGCGTCAACATTATCATCCAATAGTTGCTCGAGTTCCTCCTCGGGGATCTTGGGCTGCGGCGCGCCCGCCGGCAGAACCAGGAACTTTAATATCAAAAACGGCTTAGAGCCGGGAAGCACCACCGGCAAACCAGGAATTTTGCCGTACGCTTTGAGCAGATGGAGCGTGGGTAGGTAGGAGCGGACCGCCTGTAAGGTCTGTTCGGTGACCTGCGGCCTTTCCCCAGCTTTGATTGCGGCAATATCGACGCCTGGGAGCTGGACAACCGTGCCGATGCGCTGGTAGCGGATAGGTACGGCCTGGACAATGCTTCTTTCGAGATCGATGATTCGCTGTACAAACAGATACATCTTGAACTCTTCGGCAATGGGGAGAAGACCTTTAAGTAGTCGCAACGTCACTTCCACGACGCGCAGCTTGTCCTCCTCGTTTGTCACGGCCTGACGCTCGAGGTGCGCATTAATGAGGTCGCGCCGCTGGTCGACATTCAGGCGCGGCACCTCATCCTTGTATTCATCCTTGCCGCGTACCAGCACCTCCTCTAGAATGCGCTCTGCGGGAACAAAGATAAGCTGGTCCTTGGCGCAGAACTCAAAAAACGACCTGGCCGTAGACGTACGCAGGCCACCGCGCGTCTGCGACATCTGGCGGTACCACCACCGGCTCAGCTTGAGCGGGCCCCACACACCGAGCAAGGCGTAGGCCAGAACAACCAGGGGTGAAGCCTTGCCAACCAGAAAGGCTGGCAGACCAATTCCATGAGACGTTTGTTGCGGGCCATCCGGGTCGCCGTAAAGCCGGAAATTCTCGGCCGTGACTTCGTCGGTCAGCGACTTGTACGCCTTGGTGATCTGCACGAACCGGGACTCGATGGCCTCCAGGGTCATATTGGCGATATTGCGGACCTTGTCTGGATGAAACTGCAGCGAGAGCTTGCGGTACGCACTCTTGATTTCCTTGGGGGTCGCGCTCGCGGAAATGCCCAGCACCTCCCACGGGTCAAACCGCTCGACTGCGGGAGCGGTCACGTCGGCGGTGAAAATCACATACACAGACCCGGCCAGCAGGAGCCAACCCAGCAGCAACAGCACCGTGGATGTTCCGAGCAGCTCGCCACGCTGCTTGCTGGCGATATACCTCTTCTGCGCTGCGGAATTGTACGCCCGGCTCGACGGGTCAGACGCGGCGGCGGGCGCCCAGGTTGCCGCCGAAAGGGCCCGGGAAATAGTCACCGGAATCACCAGCGACCCCAGGATGGTGGCGGCAAAATACGGCCACACCTCGCCGCCCTCGTCGTACGAGTAGCGTGAGTCGCTCATGTTGGATTAAGGGTGAGATGAGAGACTGGCCTACGTGTAACGTCTGGCCAAAAGCTCCGCTGCTGCCGTCGGCCCTTGCCCCGGTGACGAGCTGGGAGTAGTCGTAGCTGGAGACCTGGAGAGGTGGCAGAGCAGGAGCGCGTGCGTGGTGGGAGAGAATATGCGCGCGGCCAAGAGGTGGGACGGGCGGCTTAGGTCATAAATTTCACTTTCGACCCCGCCGGCTCAGCTGCTTGCATCCATCCACCTCTAGGTGCAAAAAAAGAATTAAGCACGTTGCACCTGCGTCCTGCTGCGCTCCTGTGGCAGTTGTCGTTAGTGTGCGCTTTTTGTAGATAGTTGCCCGCAGCATCATGGCGCCTCGCAGATTCGGTCACAACGGCGCCGGCGGCGGCATGGACGTGGACGGCAGCCTCATTGGAACTGGCGCAGCGGGGCCGTCCATCCGCATAAAGGGCTGGCAGGGCGCCCCGGCGCAGGATCTCCGAGCGTTCATCAAAAGAAAAACGGACGTGTACTTGGGCGAATACAAACTACAGGGTGACACGTTTACAGCCTCCATTCGGCCCCAGGACCGGGATCGGCTGCGAAAACTCAACAACGTTCGCTTTGCTGGCGATACCCTGCAAGTAGAAATTACAAGTGGCTCGGATGCCGGCGATCCGCATAATACAACAAACACGGTAGAGACGCTCGAAACGTTTCTGCGCGGCCGTTACGACGCAAGTACGGGGTTGCTCAATTTATCAAACATGAGGGCCGACGCGGTGCTATCACAAAAGGGTTTCTTTGCCAACCCGCAAACCGAAACAAAGCTCTTCATGGCCCTAATGAAACTAGCCGGCGAGCGCATCCAAAACGTGGTCAGCGTCTCGCTCGAAGGCAACCAGATCTCCAATGTTTCCTCGGTCTCTCAGCTGGCCCAGACGTATCCGCACCTGGCCAATCTCTCGCTGGCCAACAATAATATCACAAATATCAATGGCCTTCACGCATTCCAAAAAAAGTTTCCGCGGCTGCGAGAACTCGTCCTCGCGGGCAACCCCGTGGCATCCCAGCAGCAGGCTGTGGTCAATCTGTTCCCGCGGCTCATAGTGCTAGATGGCAATATTGTTCGCGACGAGTCCCAGCTCGCTCCGAGCGGGTTGCCTCTCCCCGTCAACCCCCGCTTTTTTGAAAACGAAGCCGTGGGTAAGGTTGCCCAAGACTTTCTTGCCAGCTTCTTTCGATTCTGGGACGAGGACCGGACCCAGCTGCTGCCGCTGTACGATGAGCACTCTGAGTTCTCCGTCTCACTTGACTTGTCCTCACCCCATCTCGTGACCAGCAACGCCACTGTTGGAGCCTACGGTAGGCTGTCGCGGAACGCAACTCGCACGGGTAACAGGTCGCTGATCGAGCGCCTTGCTCTGGGCCGACAAGCCGTGGATGGAATATTCAAAGAGCTGCCGCGTTCGAAGCACGATATCACCGATGCCAACGCGTTTGCCAGCGATGCTTGGCAGCTCAGTGGCGTGCGCGCTCCTGGCGACACGGGGATTATCATTTGCGTCCATGGCAGTTTCTCCGAGATCCCTGCCACTAACAAGCGTCGCAGCTTCGACCGCACACTGATCATTCTGCAAAGCCCGCAAGGTGCTATGTTGGTGGCCTCGGACTTGCTGAATATTCGCCAGCACTCTGACGACTCGGCCTTCCGGTCTCTCCTGCCGGACTCTTCCGCTCCCACCCCTCAGCCAGGATCGCATCAAGTGTCGCCAACGCCAGGGGTGATGGCGCCGCAGGTTTCCGGCCAGCAGCCTCAGGCTGAGAACCCTGAACAGATGGTTCAGAGCCTGATGCAGCAAACTCACCTGAACATGGAGTATGCAAGCATCTGTGCCCAGCAGGCCAACTTCGATTTGGCTCAGGCCCTGGCCCTGTTCGAGCAGTCGCGGGGCCAGCTGCCCCCTAATGCATATACAAATATTTAACGCCTGTAGACTATATGGAATATTGAGTGTCGGGCTCTCTCATCTCGCTACAAAGCAAAGCAGAAAGCAAAGCGAAACAAAACGAAACAAAATTAAAGGAGATTCGATGGCAAATTCACTTTTTTTTTGTCAATAATTATTTATAGATATGTATAGGTGAGGTCAACTGGTTGTGAGCGCGCTCACTGATTTCAAATCGAACGGAGCGAACGCCTTGCCTTCGCCGATATAATACTTGGACATACTCTCGACCCAATGCAGACGCAGGGCGTGCAACATAGCCGACGTGCCCTCCATCACCACCAGCACGGCTACCGTGAGCGTGAACCATAAGCCAAACAGGAATACAGTCATGATCACACCAACCACACCGGTCATGCCAAACGCGCCCGCCAGTGTCATGGACCACAAGACCTGCGACAGCTGAGCATGCGCTAGTGAAAGAGCCCACAAACGCAAATATGAGGCCGTATGCGAAACACAATTCAGGCAGAACTCGATAGTATGGATAACCTGATGAATCAGAACATCGCCAAAGTTGTGGCCCTCCTCATCCTCATCATCGTCACCTCCATTGTCCTCAGCACCCTGGGCATCATTCTGTCCAGTGTTAGCGTTGCCCTGTTCTGCCTGAGCAACCGGACTGTAGCTGTGCTCCTTTTGCATCTGCCGTCTGACGTAGAGGGGTTTGAGGAGCAGCAGCCATGGGACCGCGATGAGGGCAGCTACGACCAAAAAGAGCTGGAGAGGCCTTTGTCCAGGGAATAGCGGATCGGCAATCTTACCCGGGGCAAGGAACATGTCAATTAGAGTGTTTAGCAGGCTCGGGGCTACGGCATCCGCCTTCACCCAATCAACGCACCACTTGTACACAATAATGATGGACAGGTATCCAAAAATACCCTGGAAAAAGATGAGACCAGGCACAAAATTTCCCCAAATATCGATGTCTTGCTTAAAGTATAAGGCATTTACCAGCGAGAAGACGTAACTGTAGGTCATGTGCGCGTATCCAAGGAGAATTGAAAGTTTCATTTTGTAAGAGTTTGTGAAAACAAGGTTGTTATCGGTGCCATGCCAGGCCGAGTCCAGACCAAATACATATGTGCCCTTGGCAATCCCGCTCACCATTTCACCGGCCTTGTGCTCAGGCCATTCCCACCCTGATTTGAAAAGAGTCATGGACCGCGAGAAGAGATCATTGTAAATTAGGCCTGTGTAAATAGCGAAAAGGCCCATAAAAAGGAGAATATAACGGCCCGAAAACGCCATATCAAAAATGTCTCCGTAATTTACTTTGGCGAGCTTGCGCTCGTTAAACACGAGAACCAAGGCAGCGCACGTCAGGATGGCCGCGTGTCCCATATCGCCAAACATGACGGCAAACATGAACGGAAAAGTCACAACCGTGGGCAGTGCAGGATTCACTTCCTGATAAGAAGCAATTGCATACACATCCACCATTGCCTGAAATGCGGCTGTCACCTTATTTGTCTTGTGGTACGTTGGGGGCGTCCGGTTCGTCTCAAGCACCGTCAAAAGAGAAGGTGATTCAATATTGGCAGCCTCAGAAATGCGTCTTAGCGTTAGTTGGAGCTGAGGGATAGCCTCAGTAGGTACCCAACCCTCGCCGATAAGGAGCTTGCCATTGCGGTCTGCGCTAAACAAGTCCAGCGTGCCAAAAACGGCCTTTTCCCTGGCGACACGCTGACCCCATCCATCAATTTGAGGAGCGAGCACATCGAGCTCGGTCTTTAGAGCCTCTGTTGTCGTTTGTAGGACCACCGAAACATCACTCAGGGAGGCAGTGATCTCCCGTAACTTGAGACTGCGGGCGCGGTTCTCGGAGGTTACCGAATAGACATGAGCATCCAAGGCTTCAACGATCCTCTCTGCTTTGAGGCTGAGTTCCTTGCCGTGTGTGACGATAATGAATGTGGTCTTGTCAATCTTTTTCTTCGCCTTGGCGTCATACAGAGGCTCAGAAGTGTCACCGGTGGAGAGGACCAAGTTACCACGTAGGGAGCGCCAAAGAATACGTTCCAAAGCGGGGATAGTCTCTCTCTTAATAACACCGGCGACAATATCGACATTCCCGCCCCACGAGCTGGGCGCGGCCGGCGAGGCGTTCTCTAAACTCAACACTGAGTCCGGGCGAGTGGACGGGCCAAAGAAGCGGTCGGCGGCGATCAACACCTGGAGGTGCTCCTGGAGCTCTGCCTGCCGACCCAGAAACTTTTCTTGGGCACTTGTAAGATTGCGCACCTGGTCTTCCAGCTCGCCCAGATTGCTGAGCAACTCTGCAACAGGGACAGTCGAAGTGTGCTCGCCCTCCCATGCCGCGTCGGCCTCTATGTCGACGCGCTCCATTTGGTCGCGCAGGTACCGCACGCGGCGTAGCCCCTCGTCGAGGCGGCGGGTCTGTGGCACAAACGTCCGCTGGAATGCGGAGACCTTTGAGTTGAGGTCCCGGAACTGGACATTGCCGGCCTCACCCAGGGCCGTGACGATCTCAACAGCCACTTCATTGGACACGTAGAACTGCACCAGCGACATCTCCGCCGAGCGGAAAATTGCCTCCTCAACCATGGTGTAATTCGTTAGCTCCAAGCCAGGAATTGAAGGTGGGTGTGTTCCTGCTGGGGGGATGTGTGCTGTATAATGTAATGTTATAGGCAGGCTGCCCAGCGCCCTGCCCAGAGCTTAGACGAGGCGTATCACGTGTCTCGCCTTTGGGTGCCCGGCTTAGTTAGACCAGCGGGTAACCCACCTGGGAAGCCGGAGTATTACAGGCGTTTTTGCAAATGCGTGAGACGCGAGTGGAGTTATAGGCGGATCCCATTGTTAATATGAAATAGAATATCACTACCCTCGAAAGAGTTTGTATTCTCCGTTGGAAGCAACAGAGTCGCGAGTCGCGAGTCGCTCGATTAATACCCTACTTGGTGCTGTTGGAGTATACAAGCTAAATAACTCGCACACCTACGAAGTTCCACATATCTTGAAACACATTCACGAAACTAAGCAGTGATATATTTCGACAGCATTTTTAATATACAAATGCTAGGCACAAATATATAAGAAAATAGATAGTCTAGGTTTTCAAAGCGCCTACTTTCGTGTGTTTTGGCTCTCCTTAGTCCGCGCGCTGGCGCTTCAGAGGAGGCACCTCGCCGTTACCGTTCTGCGGACCTAACAGAGGCGTGGGCAACTCAGCGTGGTACTCGCGGATAATTGAGTCCACATCATCGATGTTGAGCGAGCGAACATCTCCCAGCTTCTTGATCTTGGCTGTGACCTCCTTGACTTGGTCGTCCGTTAGGTGGAGATTCAGCTGGTCAACACGGCTCTTGATGGCGTTCCAGCCCGTGAGCCGATTTGCAAAGTGGATATACCGCTTCTGCCCGAAATCTTCAGGATTGAGGATTTCGTAAGTCGAGGGGTTAGCCAGAATGGCTTTGGCGTGAATACCGGCTTTGTGCGTGAAGGCGCAGAAACCCGTGATCGGATTGTTGAAGGGGATGTTCACCTGCACAGCGCTGGCGACCAAGTTCTCCAAGTCACGGATTTTGTGTACTTTGTACTTGGACATAACGTAGTCGCGGTCAGCAGCAATCATCCGTGCCATAAGTCCGCCCAAGGGAGTGATACCGTTGCGCTCACCAATACCGAGAACACTGACGTCAATGAGACGAGCTCCGCCCTCCAACGCAGTATATGCGTTCGCAATGGCACAGCCTGTGTCATTGTGGAAATGGCATTCGATGTCGCAAGACACAACTGACTTCAACGTCCGCACTAGCTCATAGACCTGACGAGGGTTAGCAAGGCCAACTGTGTCGGCAATACCAACGCGGTTAACACCCACCTTGTCAACCGTTCGGTAGATGTTCAACAGGTCCACAAGGTCTGAGCGGAATGAATCCTCGGACGAAAAGCGAATCTCAATGCCGTGAGACTTGACAAACTCGATGACCTCCACGGCGCTCTTGGCGATGTAGGCCATATCCTTGCCATGTGAGTACTCACGCAGAAACTGAGAGGTACCAATAACAACATCGACACCATCCACACCCGTCTCCACAGCCAGGCGTGCATCGTCCATATGGCAGCGGATATGCGTGAGGATCTTAGCCTTCAGGCCCAGCTTGCAGATAGCCTCGCAGTCCCTACGACTTTGCTCAGAGGCGGCGGGCGACGTTAACTCAATGTAATCCACGCCAAAGTCGTCTAATGCTTTGGCAATTTCAATCTTTTTATCCGTATCAAAGAACGCATTGGCAAATTGCTCACCCTCGCGGAGAGTCGACTCGATCAGCTGGAAGTTACTAACATTTGAGAGAAAGTCGGCAGGATTTGCGCCATAAGGATTGGCACTCTTAACCTCGGTCACTTCAGTTGCACCTTTGTTAGGAATTGTTCAGAATTCATAGCCATCCCTCAGCGAAACCGACCAAGTCTGGCCCGTCCATCCGATAGCATGCACCTTACCCAGCTTGTCAAAGCGTGGTACATTGGGCAAAGTGCAGTATAGAACTTGTCTAGGATGAGCACGAGAAAACCCAAGGCGGCTGAAGTTCAAAGCAAGTTTACTTACCGTTGCGACTAGAGGGTCCTTCTGTAGAAGCCATTTCGATGTCTACTATCTGCCTGACTAGCTATCTTTTATATCCACCATGCATATGCATGCAAGGTCTAGAGAAATTAGTCACTTCGGTCGAGCTCATGATCATTCGCCGAAAATTCGAAAATTTAATGCGCTGACAAAGATAAAGTGTCACCGGCGGCTCTATGATGCGCTAGAAGCAGTGCTACACTGCAGGGGCTGCGCGGCCGGAGCCCACGTTGTGCCACACTGTCCCCTAAGAAAAGAAAAGAAAACAAAAGAAAATCATATATTTATTACGGCTGTACGTTTATGAATACAGTATGTCTCCTTGTATTGTAGAACATCCCCTGCTTTTTTGGAACAAGGAGTTTCCACGACTGGTAGAGCCAGAGGTCGCTCTGTAGAGTTCCCCGTTTCCGGGCTGTCCCTTGCAGCCTCGAGCTGTAGAGGTGCGTGCGTCTGCTCTCCCCGCATCGTGGGGGGCCGCAGCATACTCTTTCTGAGTAGGCGTTGCTGGAATAAACTTGCTCCCTGACGTAAGGGCACTTATCGATGGCCGGCATGTGATGCAGATAACGCCAGAAGCCCACGGCCATTCCAAAAGTATTATTGGTCGAGCGGCGGGGCTATCAGAATTAAATGATGTCAGGTTTAGAGGGAGGCATGTCCAAGAATTATTATGAATATGTTGTGGTCTAAAACAGTACCTCGCATGTCTGAACTCTTGCAGCATAGGGGCCTCCTTTCAACAGGCCTTACGCGTGCTCGGGAGGGACACCAGCAGTGGCCAGTCAGTCCCTAGTCTCCCAAGGACTATTAACATTAGCTTCTTTGTGTGCGTCCGGTCGACCTCCGGTCAGTATTCAGGGCAAGGGCAATGCCAAGCACTCCGTGGCTATCGAGCTGTGGTGCTCATGTGTGCTGTATATTGCGATGTTCGAACGACAACCGTTCCCCAAGATCGGTACAAGCAGGCGAACGTAGCCCAGGTTTCTATTACATCTGAGAGTTATCCCGAGAACTAGTTATACCTGTCCTCGGCAGTACCAGCTGGGGTGCTGCAGCTGCTTAGCAGAACTCATAACTGGCCACTCGGTGAACCTAAGACTAGCATCCTCATGCCGAATTGGAAACGCTTAGCTCCTGGTTGTTGATTCTTCGACATTGGCACGCCGTTGGCATGCCTGCGAACCTGTAGCTCCTCGCACGTAGCGACAGGCTGTAGATCCCCAAGTAGCAGAACTTACGTAACCAACGTAGCCAATACCGACGCAAGGTGGCGAGCGCTCCACGTGACGTGATCACACCGGGTAACTCCCGCTCCTGCGCGCCGTGAAATTCCTGTACCTGGCTTTCGTCTTCCTTAAGTATATAAGTGAACATGCAGCCCGATGAGGCTCTTTTTGTAGAGGCGCGCAAGTAGCTTAAAATCCCCAAGTTGATTGAGTCATGTCTAGGCTAGACCGGCTAGTGTCCTTATTAGATACTGGCACTTCGGTTTACGTCCGTAACCTCGCCGCGGACCAGCTGGCTGATGTGCAAAAGTCGCATCCAGAGGAGCTCTTCAGCCTTTTGGGCCGCGTCGTGCCGTTCTTGCATAGCGCCAAATGGGACACGCGTATAGCTGCTGCTCGTGCGATTGGGCTTATAATTGAAAACGCTGATTGGAGCCCCGTTAGTGGCGGCCTGGCAGCAGGCATTGAACATGTGCGAGAAATAAACGAAGAAATTGGCCCCGAGGCACATGCTAAAGCACAGCACGGCCAAGCCGAGATTAAACAAGAAGTCAAGGAGGAGACTGAAGAGCTAAAGCGTGAGCCGGATGTGAAGCTCGAGTTCTCGGATGCGGCTACAGTCAAAAAAGAACAAGACGGCGATGCTAATGATGAGGCAGACGCCCTTGATTTGCTCACATTCGACAAAATTGACATCAAGACTGTAATAATCAAGGGCGCCCCTCTGCTGGGTTCTGCAGGGAAAGAGTTTGACAGTGCCATGCAAAATATGGATCCTGCCGAGCGTCTGAAAGTACAGCAGCGCAACCTGAAACGGCAGCTCGGCTTTGCTGCGGAATTTGCCGAGGAGGCCACTTCGGATATGATTCTGGATGATGATTTGGGACTGGAACCTGCGAAGCCGAAGCCCGCGGCACGGGGCCTGGCTAAAGCTATCAAGAAAGTAGCTCAAACTTCGGAATCTCCGGACGACGCTTCCGGTGTGGATACCCCGATGAATGCTAGGATGCGAGCTCTGGCCAAGAGAAAGGCTAAGTTTGGGGGAAAGCCCGCGTCCAAGGTTCAGGTTGTTGATGTCGCTCCAAAATCCGCCGACAAGGACACTACTGCCACGTCCTCAAAGGTAGTCGTTGAGCACAAAGAGGGTAAAGAAATGGAACTCACCAATCTTGTTACGGTCAATGATAGTCAGGTTTGGCCTTTTGAAGCGCTGAGTGAGATACTGATGGCTGATATGTTTAGTCCGACATGGGAGGTTCGTCACGGTGCTCTCTTGGGTCTTCGAGAACTAATTAAAACGCATGGGATGTCTGCAGGTATGGTGGCAACTAACACGCGCGAGAAAAATGAAGAACTTAATGGCAAGTGGCTCGAAGATCTCGCCTGTCGCCTGTGCTGCATCCAGGCGCTGGACAGATTTGCCGACTACGTGGCTGATGAAGTTGTTGCCCCAGTGCGCGAGTCTTGTGCTCAGACTATCGGTGCCCTACTCCTGCACCTTCCAATTCGGATTGCAAAAAATGTTTTCACGGTTTTGAAGAACCTTGTTCTACAGGAAGAACTCGGTATTGATCCGCCTATGTGGGCTGCGTGCTACGGTGGCATGCTAAGTCTCCGATATTTCGTCAGTGTACGTCCTGACATCCTCGAAAATGATGCTGAAATATTCTCCGAGTTCATTTCTGCTGTATTCCAATTCCTTGAGAATAATCACGACGATGTGCAGTCCATCGCCGCAGCAACGCTCTTACCAGTTGTCTCTCAGATTGTCGAGCAGCGCCCGGATGATGTTCCACGAATGCTTAACTACATTTGGGAAGCTATTTCCGAGCTCAAAGACGATCTGAGTCCATCTGTTGGTCATATAATGGACCTGCTTGCGAAATTGTGTTCCTATAATCAGGTAGTCAGCGTCTTGGTCAGATCTGTTCAGGGCCTGGCCGGCTTTGCTGTATTGGTTCCACGACTTTATCCATTCCTCAGACATTCAATTACGGATGTCAGGAAGGCAGTACTTCGGTCACTTATGCTCTTCCTTACGATTGATGACAAGGAAACAAAAAAATGGGTGAACTTGCAGTCTTTCAGACTCATATTCCAGGATATCCTTGTTGAGCAGAATGCTGCCGCAGCCAGTTCAGCAGTAGAATTGTGGACGGAGATGCTGAACGTGTTTAATGAATCAGGATCGAAGGACTCTTTCCGGGAATACTTTCCAAAGCTTTGGCACCCAGCTTTCAAGCTACTCATGACGCCAATCGGCACGTCCAGGCGATTTTACAAAATGGATACTTCGCTCATGCTGAAAGCCTCCGGCCAGGAGATAAATGACCAAACTGGCACAGGAGGTTCTAACGAAAAGGTATACATTGATGGTCCCATGCTCAATGGTGATGTGCTAATTGTGGAGCCTGAAATCTTTATTCGCAACAAGTTTAATGCTTGCAACGCACTGAGCAAGGCGCTTGCTCTTGCTGGTCCTGATGCGGCGCTCCAAGCACTTTCGTCCTTGACAGAAATTGTTGATAGCCCCATGTCGACGCAACAGCTCACTTTGATGATGTTACTTGAAGGCTATGGCAATGCCACCGCGGGCCAGGTCCCTCCAAAATTCTGCGAAGTCTTAAGCCCAAAGCTGCTTTCGATTATGGAGCAGGATGTTGAGGCGGTCTATCGTGACATCAATCCCGTTCTTCGAGCGGTTCGAACTCAGTGTCAGTCGCTATTCTCTCTTATGGTCTCGCAGGGCAAGCTGCCTTCTGGTGCGGTTCCCCAACTAGCAAGTGTTATTGAAGGTGATGCGCATGCTGGGCCCTACGCTTTCAATTTAAAAGTTGCGACACAGATGGCTGGGCCTGCTTTTGAAAAGCTCAAGACCAAGCTTGCTGTAGATATCCAAGTGGCCATGGCGGATACTTTGAAAGAAGCGCAAGTCAACTTAACCTCGGCTATCAACGAAGCTCGTGATAGTCTGCAGAAACGTACCACCTCAATCAAGGCAGGTGCCGCGTCTGCATATTTGAGCTTGAATGCGAAATTGCCTTCCAAGTTGAACCCGATTATCCGGAGCCTTATGGACAGCATCAAGGTTGAGGCTAATCCTCTCCTTCACGATAACGTGGCCAAACGGCTGGCGTCTCTGATCTGCCAGTTAACGGAGTCTGACAGAAAGTCGACGGCGGGCAAGATTGTAAAAAATCTGTGCTCGTTCCTTTGTGTTGACGTGAAAGAAGCACCAGAATTCCATACCCATGAGAGCACACTGGATGGAATAATGTCGTTGAAACGCGATGACGTACCCCTGAGTGATATTTCGGAAGTTTTGCGGAAACAACGTGAGACTCAGGTTGTTTTCATAAAACGAAAGGGTGCATTGCTTGCTCTCGAGAAGCTCGCCAAGCACTATGGTCATGATCTGTTCAATAAAATTGAAGAGCTCCCAAGAAGCTCTATGCATGTTCTAACGACCGTGGACATTGCCACACTGCCTGAGAATATTACAGAGGAATCTAATACTTTGGGCCAAGGTATCATCGACAATATGGCGGTTGTTCGCGCTATATTGCCCTTTTTAGATGAGGGGCTGTACCCACGAGTCAAAGAGCTGTTAGTACCTGTGAACCAAGCGTTGGGTTGTAAGTTTTCAGTTATTAGGTTCGTTGCCGCAAAGTGCTTTGCCACTATCTGTGATGCGATGCCTACAATCGGAATGGAGTTCCTTATTGAGCATGTTCTTCCAAAAATTGGTGGTTCGGATGACATATACGGTAGACAAGGCGCAATCGAGGCAATATACCACATCATCACTACCATGGGTGAACAGGTCTTGCCGTATATTGTATTTTTCATTGTGCCAACTTTGGGACGCATGAGTGACACCGATCATGATATTAGAACCATTTCTGCGACCACCTTTGCTTCTATCATTAAACTTGTACCATTGGAGTCAGGTATAGAGGATCCCCCAAATATGCCGGCAAAACTCCTTGAAGGAAGGGACACGGAGCGCAAATTTATCTCGCAGATGATGGACATCTCAAAAGTCGAGCCCTTCAAGCTGCCTATCAGTATCAAGGCGGAACTAAGAAAATACCAACAAGATGGCGTCAACTGGCTAGCTTTTCTGAATAGATACCATCTTCATGGGGTTTTGTGTGACGATATGGGACTTGGGAAAACCTTGCAGACGATATGCATGGTTGCATCTGACCACCACTTGAGGGCCGATGAATACGAGAAAAGCCAGAGTCCTGAGACAAGAAAACTCCCGTCTTTGATTATCTGCCCCACCTCACTCACCGGCCATTGGCAGCAGGAGTTCAAACAATATGTGCCGTCCTTCAAAGCTCTTGCGTATGTTGGGAGTCCCAATGTAAGGTCTCTCCTGACTCCCCGCATTTTGTTGAGTGATGTCGTGATCACATCCTATGATATTGCACGGAATGATGTGGACATCTTGTCGAAGTACAGCTGGAACTACTGTGTGTTGGACGAGGGGCATATCATCAAGAACGCCAACTCCAAACTTTCCAAAGCTGTGAAGCAGTACATGGCGAACCACAGATTAGTTTTGACTGGCACCCCTATTCAAAATGATGTGCTGGAATTGTGGTCTATTTTTGACTTCCTCATGCCAGGATTTTTGGGAAGCGTCAAGTCGTTTAATGAGCGATTTTCAAAACCGATTATTGCCAGCAAGAATAGCCGTACATCTGCAAAAGAACAGGAGGCCGCGGCCCTAGCTCTAGAGGCTTTGCACAAACAAGTCCTTCCTTTCTTACTACGTCGTCTAAAGGAAGATGTCTTAGATGACCTGCCTCCAAAGATTATCCAGGATTACTATTGTGACCTGAACGACCAGCAACGCAAGCTCTACGAACAGTTTACCAAGCAGCAGCGGGAGACAGTCGCGGAAGATTTGAAAGACAAAACTAGCAGTACCAGCAAACAGCATATTTTCCAGGCCCTATTGTACATGCGTCGGCTCTGCAACCACCCCGCTCTTGTTAGCTATACAAAAGCTGAGCTTGCTAAAGCGAGTAAAGATCGTTTGGATTATAGTCAATCTCCTAAGCTACTGGCATTACAGCAGCTACTGAAAGATTGTGGTATTGGGGACGAGCCTTGCGATACCGGTGGAGAGGTGCCGGAAGTAATGAGCCAACACAGGGCCCTGATATTCTGCCAGCAAAAAGACATGCTCGACTTGGTGGAAAATTCCTTGCTAAGGGCGCATATGCCGTCTGTTAGTTATATGCGCCTAGATGGTAGTGTGGCCGGCCCTCAGCGGCATGAGATGGTTGCAAAGTTCAATGATGACCCGTCAATTGATGTTCTATTGCTCTCCACCCACGTGGGCGGCTTGGGACTCAATCTTACAGGCGCTGATACTGTTATTTTTGTCGAACACGACTGGAACCCTATGAACGACCTGCAAGCTATGGACCGAGCCCACCGGATTGGTCAAAAGAAGGTCGTCAACGTGTATAGGCTTATCACGCGCGATACGCTAGAGGAGCGTATCATGGGATTGCAGCAGTTCAAACTGAATATCGCATCGACCGTCGTCAATCAACAAAACAGCGGTCTGCTGTCTATGGATACCGATCAGATTTTGGATTTGTTTTCTGCCTCTACCGAGCCTGGTGCTGCAGATGAAGCTCTTGAGTCTGCGAAACACGAAGAAAAGGCTGAGCATGATGCTAGCGGCGTGGCTGGGAAGGAGGTAATTGCTGGGCTGGGCGATCTCTGGGATGAAGCGGAGTATGCCGAAGAATATAATCTTGACAACTTCATCAAGGGCCTGAAGAAGAAGTAACCTTTGGATGTTTGCAGCTGCAATTTGTTTTATAGTTTACGACGTAATGAACGCATTAATTATTCATGATACTTATAGTCGCCCATCAAGAGCGGTTTGTCCGGGTTTCTTCCAGGCATGGGTAGGAGCATGCGAACAAACTTGCGATTCTCATCCACGTGTGGGATGTGAACATAACCGAGAACGTCAGCCTGAGTTAGAGATGAGACAGAATCCGAAATGCTGGCATCCAACACAGCGAGCACGCAATTTTGTAAAATGGTTCCCGGCTCCACTTTCTCGAGCAGAGTAGATGGTGAATCGCCAGGCTCTGATTGACTTGACTCACCAGGATTTGATACAGTAGCTCCAGGGATTTTAAGTACAACCAGCTCACTGAATTTAACGGTAACAGTAAACGGCGAGAGAACCTGCCTCTTGGTTCCGTAAAAGTACTGCTGGATAGCTCGGTGGACCAGCTGACGCTCGTAGGCCTCTTGGTCATTATTGTATATTTCCTGATCAGACGAATTGAGACTGACAGCAGGAACGTTAACAACTTGCAAGCTCTTCACTCTGAGCAGGGCCTCGATCGGCTCATTTCCGAGTATAGCTACTGCCGTAACACGATAGTCCTGAATGATCTGATCCAGCAGATCTAGGTTTGCAACCAACTCAGTAGGTGTGTCAATAATTATGCCAGAGCTGCGAATTTCGTCGTCGAGATCCATACGTGTCTGAACCCCGTCAGCCAAAGCGTGAACGACTGCGGCATAGTAGCTGGGGTTTTTACGGATGGCCTCTAACCCGAAATAGTGTGCCAGCGGCTGCTTAGCGCGAATGATGGTTGGACCACTGAGGGGAGACTGGCCCCAGTCCTGCTCAATATCCAAAATGTCAGAGATTGCCGCCGCCAAAACCGTTCCAGGAGGAACAAATACGGACGCAGATGGGTCCAAGTTAACCAGTAGTGGCTGCCGACCCAGTTTCGTAGCATAGCTTACCAGAAGCTTGGACAACGCCGATTTTCCTGATCTCGAGCCGCCGAGAACCATAAGAACCGGTGACTCTCTTTGACGGACTCGCGCCGCTTCTCTCTGTGTCTCCAAGGCGAAGTGTACGTTGGCGTATATGTCCATCGCTGGGTTTTGCGTCACTTTGAGATCCAAAACTCGACCCGTGTACTCCAAAAGAGCGCCATACCAGGAGAAAATGGCAATTCTCTGGCCGCTGAATGTGTATTCTTGGCCCTTGGCCAGTTCGGTTCCAAACACCTCGGCCGATCCGGCTAGCAGGCGCACAGTGACTTTAGTATTGAAATGTACCTCAAACCGCCATTCAGACTTAGAAGGGACTTCTATGTTTACAGTCTTGGTCTCTACGGTCTGTATTCCTGTCAGCCCTGGCAAAGACATTGTCCCGGACAGCACTAGACCGGCGGAAGGCAAGTTGGCTCTGCTGACAACCTACGCTAGACAAGCTCTACTCCCATCACGATAAACGCGACTAGCTGGAGGGTGCGAGGGAGTTGAATGTCTGACCGACGGGAATGGCAGCACGTTAGCGTGGATTCGCCGACAAATGATGTTTTTATGGCCAATGCGATGACTGGTGACACCGGAAGCCTCAATGATGATTCGGTTTCAGACTCGGTTTCGGGTCCCGTCGTTGCTGAATCCCGGCCGAATCTGGGAGATCTCGATATTCAGTCTTCGAATGTTTCAGATGAAGGCGGGCCCTTTGCTGCCGAGACGCCCGAACCCCGGATCGTCAAACATAAGGGCGCACAGGATCTATACCGGGATTTGGAGCCAAACCTGGTCAAGCTGGATGCTGCGACCGACCGGGCAATCACCAAATATTTATTAGGCTTACAGAGCGGCGAGTAAACCACGTTCAGAGCTGCTCCTGGAGACGCAGGCGCGCTGTGGCGAATATAGAAGTGTGATAACCAAATTATGGAAATAAATTATGGAAATAAATTATGCTTTGACTTGTCCTCTTGGAGGCGATGTATCAGGGCCCCGTCTGCTGTTATAATTCTCCACAGCCCGCGTACTCAAGCCCTTCGGCTTGCCGCGGCGACCTCGGGCCCGTGAATCGTGCGAATACCGTCGCCTCGAAATTATCTCAGCCTCGATATCCTTGAGGTCCTCTAGCTCCGGGGCCACCTGGGCCCGGATATAGTCCAGACAATCTGCCGTACGTGCTTCCCGCTGCATCACAGGAGGGCGGAAATAGTACTTTTGCGCCTTGAATTGCTCGACCACTTCGAGTTTAGGTGCACCCAGGGTGTCGCACAGATTAAGAAGTTGATAGATATCCAGGGCCCTACCGGGAACGATCGCATCTGGCTGGGAAGGCGTAATGCAGTCCTGGTCAACCTCTTTGCGCAAAACATGGTCCACATCAATCAACGAGAAAAATGCAACCGAATGCGGGATATCGTCCATACCAAGCTGTTGGCAAAACATCGCTCGAGTCCACAAGTTAGCGATCTGCAGTGCCAGTGAAGCCCTCTCGGTGTCTTTGTCTTTCACCATGAAGCGCACCTCATCGTGCACAGTGATCATTAGACGAGCTTCAATGCTGTAAACCTTCGTCAAATAGTACATAGAAGCAATCAGCAAGTGCAGATAATCCACGCCACTGGACTGGATACTCCAATTGATCCTCGAGGTGAGAAAGTTCCTCTCATTAACAATATGGCTGCGAACCAATGCGCTGGTAATGCCAGCGCCCAAAACTGGACTACGCTGTTGTGGCTGCTGCGCCATTTTCTCTAGCTGATTGAATACCAGACTCTCAGAGCCGCCACGCCAGAATTTGTTCCTGAAAACGTGCGACCGAGTTGAAACTCCCTTGGTATGTTCGTACAATCGCTCACCCACCTCCTTGGCCTCTGCGTCAGACAGGTCAGGGTTGAAATGCTTGAGTAGTCGAACAGCGTACCTGATGCCAGCCCCATAAATGCGACCATAATTAAACACTTTGGCATTGTCACGGGAAATGCCCATAATGCTGGCCGTTTTTGAGTGCAGATCAGTTCCCTCCTTTTTCGAGCCCTCTAGATTCATCCAGCCGAGTGCGGAGCCACCATGCATACCAAACAGAGCATCACCCATGAGCCCAGCAATCCACAGTTCTTCTGAATCAACATCTGCTCCGATAAACTTGTAACCCTTAGGTGCGCGGACATATGATTTAAGCTCACTACCGATGCGGTTCTTCTTGGCATTGCTCGCCGTAAGCCAGGTGTCTTCTACAGCACGGCGCGTGACAGTACCCATGGGGACCATCTTCGGGATAATCATTCCCCAGCCTTCATCCTCGAACCCCATGTCAATATTGCGGTCTTGGAAAACGGGCATCTGGTCGTTGATTCGGTCACGAGCAGATGCCCAATACGAGCACTCGATGTTGGCGTTTATCGCGAATATGGCTGCATTTGTGGATGATGAAAGCGTTTTGTTCTCGAAAAAAGGCAGGTAGGACTTTGCCATAGGGTTGACACACCGCGCTTTGCCACCGTCTTTATGGTATACCCGGAAAACAATAGTGCCATCGTCGGTGTCAACCTTCTCAGCCCGATAATTTAGTGCTTCATAGAGCTTTTTCTTGTCCGCGGGCGCTTTAAAACACCATCCAAACTCGTTATACCAAATAAGAGGAGAACCATCCCACGTCATGCGATACAATAGCGGGGTAATGCGCGTGCGTGTCGTCAACTTGATAGATCCCTGGGCATTGGGAAAGAGATCTTTGTACCAGTTAGGCTTGCCAGGCATTTTCTGATTCTTGGCCAGAACCGGCTCCTCGCCTTTCTTTGCCTTTTTGTACCTTAAGGGCTTAACAGTCCAATCGAGTTGTGAGAGCCAAGGATCCTTCATCACCTCAGCCATCTTTTCTTCACTCTCAACATAAGTGGAAGTTTCGTCAGCTAGTTCTTTAAGCTGCTGTAAAATATCCTTGAGGGCTGTTTCATATATACCCTCCGAGGTTTCAATGTACGAGTTCCAGTCGCTGTTGATCGGAAGAAACAGCGATGACATCTGGCGCAAGGCACCGAAGCTAACGGGATGCGGGCACACTAGTCGGAATGCGGGCAAAAGTTTGTGAAAAATAAGCTCTGTGTAGACCACATCTTGCGCACAGTAGTTGATCAGTTCTGGCAGGCGCTCCACTGTTTCCTCTCGCGTCATTTCTGAAAACAAGCTCCTGACAGACTTGTCAGGCATATCTGTGCCATAGTTGTAGGCGTAGACTTCAGCAAGACTGTTGAGAGCCGCGTGATGGACCCATTCTTCGAAGGGCTTCTCGGAAGGGGTTTGCGGAGCATTCGCTCCAACAAGCAAGTCAGCCATTGTTTCGTCTCTGACCCTATCGCTGTTCTCTTCCCGGGCTTGCAAGGTCGCCCTTCTCGCCTCACGGTATTTCATCCACGTGGGCCGCTGCTGCGAGCACATGCCACTTGTTGCGACGTGCAGGGACATCGTGTCCATGAAAAACTTCGCCGACTCTTTCAGGCTGTACTGCTCTTTGACGCGCTTTCGATCATAGCTCACATTGTGGCCGATGACCACTTGTTCATGGTCGCCAAGTGGCACCAGTTGCTTCTCGTTGTCGGTTTCACCAAGCAGCCATGGGCTGATCCAGCAGTACCACGCGTCCTTGGAGACCGCGGTGCCCATGACCGCATAGCTGTTTATCTTGAAGAGCACCTCGACGTCGAAGACAATCACGTTGTCGCGTGGGAAGTCGACGCGCTCGGGTATGGCACCGTCCACGTAGCGGGTCCATCCCGACTGCAGGATCCAGTTGGACGGCATGCGCAGCGTGCCTCCGTCCAGATCGGTCCGGCGCGAGCTCAGGAACTGCTGGCACCACCCGAGATACGGCTCCGACATGTGGCGGCCGATCTTCTGGAAATGCTCGTCAAGCGTCTGGCCCAGAATCGGCGGCAGATCGATCTTGCCGATCTTCTGGGCCTGCTTCGTGGGCTTGCCGAGCAGGCCGTTGTTGGCCAGGTGCTGCTTAGAGATGTCCACGAGCGCCGGATCGAGGGGGCGCCGCACTTTGCCAAACACCTGCGAGCGCAGCGGCTCTTCTAGGTAGTGGATTCCTACGGGATTGACAGTCAATTCCGACTCTGGAGCCCGCGTCGTCCGGGCGGCGGCCGCCGCCGTGGCGTAAAGACGACTCGCAGGCAACGGCGGATTCCGGGCTGGCCAAGTCAAGGCTATCTGCAGACATGAATGCCCTATTGGTCGCGAAAACACCACTGGCATTGAATTGCGCCGCAAAATGCCAGGAATTCCGAGCCGTTTAAGTTCTGTCGCTACGCAGGAAGTTCGCGATCGTGTATGTGGTGATTAGGTAAGAGACAGTCGCAGGTGCGCGAGGCCTGGCTCTGGTTCAATATCAGTGGGAAAGGGCAGCCAGCCTGAGACTGAGACAGCCAAAGAAGGCACGGTCCGGGTGCACTGGCAGGAGGGCAAGAATGGATCTGAGATCCGAGCTACGTCGCGCAAGTCCGCTGCCAGAGCTGCTCTCGGTGCCCGAGTCGGCGCCCGAGCCCACGACAGATCCGAAAGTGCCGATCAGCATCATCAACGGGATCGGCCACGTTTTCGACATTCAGCATGTGAGGATGCTGCGCGAGCAATACCACGTCTGCGGTGTGCTGACGGGCGTGTTGCCGCAGTTTCCGCAGCAAAACGTGATTATGGGGCTGCCGCTCGAGCTGATGCCCGAGGACGTCCGCTATTTATTGGAACTTGGCGCGGCGAGCGCGGTGGACGCCGCCGGTGCCCACGAGCTGTTGCTTGTGGACCGGCAGCCAGCCGAGCTGGTCGGAGCGCGTGCGCCCCACCAGCCGCTTGCCACGGCGACGGTAGATTTGCCTGCTGTGCCGGCTGCGACGTTCCGGGCGCCGGCAACCGAGGCCTACGCTATGTATCAATTTCTCATGGTGCAGGGCTGCTTCATTATGCCGGGCCTGCGATTTGGCTGCCAGTTTATGGCCTACCCGGGTGATCCACTGCGTTATCATGCGCACTACAGCGCGACGGGCTTTGGCTGGGCCGAGCCGTTCCACGTCCTCGATATTGTCGGCAGCGGCCGGCTCGCCACTACGGTGAAAAAGGCCTGGGTGGTTGGTGCCTACGAAGACGACGACCCGCATCAGGAATATCGCGTATTCAGCATTGAGTGGGCCGGCTTCGGCTGAAAAGGCTGCGAAGCGGAGGTAGGCTAGGCACATATATTCATGTTAATACATACGCTGGGGTCCATGCTATATAGATATAACGTAAACCAGCTTGCCATTATCAGCAGCCGCTCACCGGTCATGGCACGTAGCTGTATTTGTATCTGTCGAGGCGGCCAAGCTTGGTTTCCAGGGCCCGTTTCACGGCTGGCGGCGGCGCCCGGTTCAGCTTCTCCGCCCGGTTCCACCGCTCAAGCCGGGTGAGCCCCGCATTGGGGCCGTACGACGCTGTCATGTCGAACTGCAGTAACAGCTTATCTACAACATTGAGATCTTCCTGGTGGAACTTGGGCGCCCGGCTCGAACCAAGCATCTCTTTGAGCGCACTTTCGTATAGCGGATCACTTACTATCTGCTGAATCTCGGCGTCACTCACAGCTCCACTGGGTGCGGCTGCACCCATGGCCGTGCTAACATCTTTGACAGACTTCGCCTTAGCAAAACTCCTATCAGTACGGGTCTTGCTCGCAAGCGGCGGCTGCGCCGCCCGCTGGACGTCGAATACACCAGAGATCTTCTGTTGCTTGCTCGCAGCATCATCGGCCTTTCTGCGAGGCGGCATCTTTCTTGACTGCCGTCCTTACTGCCTGGCTATTACAAAACAATTGCGCGAACGGGTGGCTACAACTGGACTGCGTCAATTTGTCTTCGCCGGTTGATTCAGTCGCCTTGCCAGGGTTGGGAACCCCCAAGCGTTGTTTGTTAAGCACCTCTTTTGGCATAGCTAGCACGCTGGGAAGTGCTGCTATGGCATAGCACTCCTTAGAGCCTTGCTTTGGGAGCTATGAGGAAGACTGAGCTTGAGTTGGCTTGGCCAGGGCAGGGAAAGGCGAAGGTCGCCTTTGTGGGGCTGGCTGGGACAGGCGTGTTTGCTGCCACCCGCAGCTGATATAATTCGACAGACCACCTGCATAATGGACGCGCACCGAGGCTGTGGATGCGGGCTGCATGTGGGTCAGAGAAAGGGCAAGGAGGGCGTAGGGAAGCAGCCCTTTCTTCCCTACGCCAGCGCGATGGGAGCACGGCTCGAGAGCTCGCCTTTGATTTGGTTGGGGAGGCGGGGTGCATAGACGACGATGCACAGTGAAAAAAAAAAAAACAGCGAAGAAATTTACCCACATGCTGAGAGTGCGCATGAAACACAGAAGTGGGTGAGAAGTATTAACAAAACATATACACTCTCTTGGAATTCCCGTAAAATAATAAGGATTGATGCCGGGGACAAAATTATGTCCCAAGCCGCTCTGCAATTTGGGACGCGAGTCAATGCCTCATGCTCGGTATACGGATCTTGTCGAGTAAAGGTCTTTGTCACATAAAACGCTACTTCCTTAGGTCATCAACAGCTTTGCTGACCACAATCTATAAGACTCATGTAAGTAAAATAGCTCACTTCCTTGGACGCCAATTCGCTGTAACCAACTGTTATCGCACTGCAACCCCACCTACATTGATCGGCGCCAGAAGACGAGATCTAGAGTCCTAGGGCTTGGTGAAGGGCGGGGTGCAGGAGACGAGGTGTGGCGTACTAGAAACGGTTGGCCCTAACCTTCAAATGAGTTACATTAATATTCTTCATCAATTAGCAGATCTAAAGCCTAAACACGTACATTCTGTACTTCAGGTCCGCACGGCACATGCCTTCCTGTCCGCAAGAAAAAAAATCGTGCATATGCACGAAGCAGGCACAGCGATGACTGGATGGACACTGTGCAGAATATGTGGGACACGGTGCAGGGCCAAGATAGGTTACGCAACGACGGACGAATGAAAGGCTATCACCGATCGAGATAGATTAAGCTCAGATTTTGTACAAAAAATTGACCCTCCGTGACTTATCACCGGCAGAAAAATGGCCGCATTGATTATACATCGTTGCGGTAACCGACGCCTCAGCGCAGATCCTCGCATATGCCGATGCATATGGGGCAAACGGCAGACAGGTGACATAATACGCAGATCCAGACAGAGACCAAATTTTAAAAATAGCTGAATGCAGTTTATCTCCGCAAAGGCTAGTATCTGGATTCGTGATGCCACACGGATTCCAACAATTGCGCGATCGACGACGTGGCCGCAACAATGCCGCAATCTTCGCGCTCTATGCAAGGCCGAATAATGGCGCACTCATAGTGGCGCCTGGGACGCCCAGCACGCGGAATTGGCCGAGCCCAACAGGGACGGCAATATCTCAATTCAAGGAACTCGCATCTTTGTGACTTCATTTTCGCAGCAGGTTGGACGATACCCCCAGCCTGTCGTCTTTTCAGATATCATTGAGCAAGCCCGAACACCAGGTCTGGGACCTCTTGTTGGTCGGACACGGTCGGTCATCGACCGGAGATATAGATATATAGCGAATTTAGGTTAGAGGGCGCAAAGGCAGCCATATAATGTGGCTTGGAGACTCTCGCAATGAAATGTTTGACAGGCTCTTAGCAAGTCGGCCCAAAATGAACCAAATGCGTAGGACATTTCCAACGAAAAACATGCACGAACCAGTACAATGCAGGCGGGCATCTCTACCTAGCATTAGTGATCACCGGGAACGATGGACCGAAGCTGCCGCACCAGCTGAATAAGCCTCCCCCCACAAGCCCTCGCAGGGCGCCAGCGCGACGAAGTCGTAGTGATGATGCACGAGTCTGTAATGCTGGGCTACAGTATGCAAGTAGCTGCACTAGCTGCATACCAGCTCTAATGTTAGTGTTGAGAGGGGGTCAGGCAGGTGAAGAGGTCCCACCCGTGTTTCTTGCATCTTTGAACAAATCTCGAATTGAGAAGAGTGCTAGGACGTTTATTTGCGGTCAGGGGCCCAAAAATACGGCCAGAAAATTTTCGGTTGGAGGATGAACGTAAATTCGCGTAATTCGGCAATCTTTGCATTACCCTCGCTACTCTGACTGGCTATCGTGGAGCCGACAGCCCAAAGTGTTTGGGCAGGCTCGGAACAGGCTAGCGACCACGCCTATGTGTGGACAAGATCTTGCGTGGTGGCCACTACATGCATAGAGCCCTAACCTCAAGCAGATCGTGACTGTAGGTAGGCAGCTGGTAGAGACAGTGCATGGTGCGCGCAATCGCTCAGATTGCGATGCCGGCCAGGTGCGAAATGTCGCTCTGTGGTGCTAAAGGTGATTTGACTGCATAAAGCCTTTCCCACGAAATTTTTAGGGTTGCAGGGACCACGCGATCCACCCTTTGGCCTTGAATCTCCGTCACCCTGCGTGTGACCGTTGGCGGGCCAGGGCTATGCATTAGGGCATGGAACAGTGGGCTATGGACCCTTTGGCGATTACGGCATCGCTCGGGGAGACCTTCATCAAAACGGCCATATGCACGCAGCTGTCCCATTTGTGCAGCGAGATAATTAGGGGAAACTAGCCGGCGATTGGAATTCTTATTTTGATTGATGATCACTCTGCATTTGCAGGATTGCAATTCACTTATTAAAATCCCGTAGAACGTAACCAATTCGGAGAAGGGCCCGCGGAAATGCATCGATCTGCCTGTACCTCTGTCTCATCCAGTTCTTGCGGGCGCGCTCGTGCCGGCCCAGCTAAGGGCATATGTCAACGACCCGATTACCGGGGCGGGTGTCTCATGTAGGGTTCCTGCAAACGCACCATGCGGGCAGGTTCACGTTACCTGATCGTCGTCTTTCTCCCCCCTTCCAGCATAGGCCTAGCAAAACTTTTCGTAAAAGTTGAAAAGCGTTGTGCTGAGACTACTGGGTGCCTGGAACTACAATTTGCCACCTACCCCACCCAGCTGTATGAACCTCTCGATACCGGGTATCTCGCACCCCACCTAGCCCCAAGCTAACTGGCCTTTCTCGTGTGCAGGTAGGATTCAAAACTGCCAAAATTCCCTTCTGTGGCACGTCGCTTTGGGCAACTAGCGAGTCGGGTATTGACGACATTTAATCAGTGGCAGAAATAAAACGTTGATTTTTGACTCAATTCGCTTGCCGCGCTCACCATTACCCCACATTCTACAGGTTTTCACTCCTCATTTGCAATTTTCGCCGTGCAGGGCGGCAGCATATTTTAAGCTCCCAAGACGCAATTTGCCAGCTAGAGAACTTTCCTTATCCCTCAATGAGTTCCGAACAGGGAACAGACCCTCCAAAGTCCAAGGCAAAGAAAAACAGGTGCCATTCCATCGCCCATATTCTCAATCCTATTAAATCTCCCCCCAGCCGCCAGCCAGAGCGAGAAAGTGGGCAGGTGTCACTAACGGAAAATTCACCCACTTCGGCAATTGAGACCCGTCCTCACACCCAGGAGCAGCAATTGGTCTCGGGATCTCCAGATTATCTTCAACCCGGCACGACCGCCGCCTTCAGCCCGTCTGCACGTAGAAATTCCGACCCTGGCGATGCTTCTGGAGGTGATCGATCTATTTACACCTGCGTGTCTCACCACCATAACCGCTCCACAATAGGGTATGGCGTATATTTTGGTCCTAATGACCCGTGGAACGAGTATGGGTGTAACAGTTCAGATAAGAGCGTTTACAGAAGCGAGCTACGGGCCATCTCACGCGCATTACACAAAATTCTCCTGCTCACTTTGGAGGAGCCTGCATTTCCGCATAACAGTGTCCCTACTCTGTGGAATATTTATACATGTCGCGAATACTCGGTTAAGCGGGTAGCAGGCCCGGCTAACCGCGAGACCGGGGAAGTATCGCATACACGCGGCGCTCCTTGCATGGACCTAGTCCTTTACATCCGGGCCATTATGGCATGGTTGCTTCATAACAATCGTCAGATAAACATCACTCTGGCGTCGCAAACGGATACGAACACCCGAATGGCCTTTGAACTTGCCCAGCAAGGAGTCGAGCATACAGATCTGGTTCAGACCCAACACCCGGGCGCCCCGTTAGGATCTCACCACCAGTTCAAAACAAGCGTGCCACCCAATGAATTCCAAAGAGTGTTCACTGATGGGAGCACTTATCTAAACGACGGAGAGACTACTGCCGGATATGGTGTCTTCTTTGGCCTGCACGATCCACGAAACGAGTGTGGGCCGCTCACCGGCAAGGGTACGGGGCCTCGTGCGAGTTTGGCAGCTATGCTTCGGGCACTCATAGCTATCTCGCAGAGTGAAGGTGGAAATAAAAACTGGGAGGTTATTTCCTGCCGGGGACAATATGTTCGCAGCATCTTTGAACTGTCCCTTGAATGGCATAGGCATGGTTGGAAACGAAATGCCGGCAAACCAATTGCCAACCTCGATATTTACAGAGAGGCTCGCAGAGTATTAGAAGATTTGACGGTCCGCGGATTCACCGTACGGGGCCGCTACATTCCTCAGAGAGATCATGTACTTGGGCTGATGATTGCCGACGTGATGGCACGGCACGGGGCGGGAGACTATAGTATTGAACTGCCCGACATGTCAGCCAAACCGTTCGAGATTCCTGCCGCGCCTGAAGACTCTATTCCTCGTTATGTGTACACCTCTGCCGTCATCGGTAAAGGACGGCGTGGGGACTGGCCACAGTGGGAGGTCTACTTTGGGCCGGCTAGTCCAAAAAACATGAAAGGATGGCTCAACGGCTCGGAAATGTCGCTGTGCATGTGTGCGATATACGCCATCGTGCGTGTCCTTCGTATTATAGACAATGAGGTTGAGCGACGCTGGATCATCTACACAAATAACGAGGAAGCGCTGGATTTTATCTCAGGTCACATGCAGGGCAAGCGAAAGCGTGCTCCACACGGCAACGAGCAATCTGTGATTGCCCTGATGCAACATTTGGAAAAGCATGGGTATAATGTGAAGTTCGAGCTCTCCGGACAGGTGGACCGGCCCGCATCAGAGACCGCCATCAGTAGTGGTGAACAGTCTCGCGTATCATCGGCCGAGGCTGGCGAGCAGGCCTCAAATTCTCATGGCTATATCTTCGCGCAGCCATCTGTCGAGCAAGCGCCAGCAGAAATGAAAAACGAGCCCTCGACTAGTCCTTCCTTTACACCGAGCGATACGGGGCACTCTGGCGCTGACTAGTTTCCGTGTGACAGAATATTTTGTAGAATATGAGTTGTTTCCAACTGTGTAAACTATGTATAGATTTAGACCCGATAATACGAGGTTTTTTTTTCTCCTTACCTCTTGCCTACCGGCTCGGCCATGTGCCTGGAGCCACTTGCCAGGGGTAGCCCCGGTGCTGTTTCTCCCAAATCATGCGGCATATTTGAGTGGGTCACACGGGAGCGTACCAAGCCGCGGACTTGCCTGGCTGGCAGGTAGTACAAAGATCCTAAGCGCCGGGAGCCTGTCATCTTAGGTAACATGGTCCTCTACACGTATATCGCGCGGGTCACTGATGGTAAGTAAACTGCGGGGCATACTGGCAGATAAGGCTCGCACAACAGTACGCACTTTTCGGGCTGTGATCTTGCAGATGCCTTTATGTGGTATCGAGCTGAACTAACGTAGGCCTTCCCCTAGCGGCGTCGGTAGACGAGGATGAGGGCTCGAACTTCAAGGAGCAAAAGACGCAGCTCAAGGTGATCACGAACCGTATCACGCCGTCGAGCGAGCCCATGGCCAGTATTGAGAGTGGAAGCTACACGATCCACTACCTCCTGGACGGCGAGGTCGTGTATATGAGCATCTCCGAGCACTCTTACCCGCGAAAGCTAGTGTTTTCGTACCTGGAAGAGCTTAAAAAAGAGTTCTCCAAGTCGTACGGTGCAGGCGCGCTCAAGCCTGGGCTGCGACCGTATGCGTATGCCGAATTCGACAGCTTCATGCAGAAAACCAAACGGCTCTACAAGGACGTGCGGACGTCACAGAACCTTGACAAGCTGAACTCGGAGCTACAGGACGTGACCAAGGTCATGACCAAGAACATCGAAGACTTGATCTACCGTGGCGACAGCCTCGACAAGATGCAGGACCTGTCGAGCAATCTGAAATCGGAGTCGAAGAAGTACCGTCGTGCTGCCCGCCGGGTCAATTTCGAAGCCATGGTGCGACAGTACGCGCCGTTTGCCGGCCTCGCGCTGATCGTGATTTTTATTGTCTGGTGGCGTTTTGGCTGAGTTGGTGGAGTGGTATTTTAGACGGCATTTCGGGTCCAATCATGAGCCCAGCGCTTTGAGCACACCAGCTGGCGGTAGCGTGCCCGGACCGCCAACTTTGGGATGCTGGGGGGGGGGGGGGGGGGGGGGGGGGGGGGGGGGGGGGGGGGGGGGGGGGGGGG